>ML806919.1:58651-93673 GCA_009831015.1 Picea engelmannii | reverse complement strand
CGATACACATCTGCTGGTGGTCGTGAAGCCCCGACCATAAAGTTCTGGATCAACAATGTGTTGCTTATTGGGATTGTAATCGAGGTCACGAACATGTGAATGTCCTATTGAGTTTATCTCCTTCATTGAACGTAGATCCCAACTCTGAACAGAGGATTCGCAAGCAGTTGAAAAAACATTTATATCATGTGGATCCCATGTTTCCCAGACAATTAGTGTAGCATGCCAGCTGGCTCTTGGGATAGTACCTTTGCAGACATTTTTGAAGAATCTAAGCTTCACAAGTAAATCGTCTCTTCATCGATACTGACTAATTGATCGTGCTTCCATGATGGCCACTAAAGAACACATTTTATCTTATGAGTATGTGCATCGAAACGGGAAAGCTGGTCTAATTGAGGAGCATTAGAGTGCTCAGAATGTTCTGGGATTTTCCACAAAGCAGCTCCATAATCACCGCTTGTAACATAAACTGTAGAAAAATATCAAGATCGAAGGGGCAAGCTGATAGGTCCCAAATCTCTTGTAGATGTGAATAAAATCCTTCACAAGTGAGTTCTGAACTGGACGGTGAAAGCTGGATAATATGGACCTCGTTTTCTTCACGTAGACTGAGAGTGCCCACTAAGAAACTTGTGTGTTGAGAATCAACTGCCACATTGGCAATGCATCTTGGTTGATACTTGAGACCGTAAGAAATGCTGCCAGATCCCGCTTGCATCTTAAGAAAACAATCGTTGAATGCAGAGTCAACAACTTGTTGGAAAAGATGTTTAACATCAAGAAGGCGTAGATCAATCTTAGCAGGGCTTTATATCTCAAACCAACAACATATATTTCTGCAGATGTCGATCGACTGGCAACTGGTTTGATGGCGATCTCAAGTTCTGGCAAAAGAAGTTTGTGAAGCATGTCTTGTTTGTCGTATTTATCAGCAAAGGATGCTTTTGCAGCTGAAACAATGAATTGCACTGCTTGTTCCACAAAAGGATTATCATTGCCACTTTGAAGAATAATCATTTTGCAGGCTAAGGATCTTGAGAGATAGCTTGTATATGGCCTCGTTTGAGAGCTGAGGTGACATTAATTTCACATCTATCCATAGCCAAGCCCAACTACCAGAATCTATTTCAGTCTGCAGTGGCTTCACAATTGTATTGAAGCGAGCCAAAGAAAGAGTCATTGATATGGTCTCTGTAACGGAAATTGAGGTGCCAATTGCTCGAGCTTTGCTCACAGAAGCATAATTTAAGCCATTGATGATGAAACAGACACCTGTATCATTGAGTTTACCCTGTAAATTGGAATTTCGAATAAGGATGAAGAAGATGGGGTAGCTGTAAAGGTTTGAACATCTTCATCCGAATCTTATCTTGAAAAGCTGTGGGATGATCATGAGAGATGGTAAGTTGTTGATCAGGTTTAGAAATTATGGCCAGAGGGGCTGAGATCTGGACAGGTTTTAAAACAATTTCGATCTTTTCATGGTCACATGGTTGATCAGATTCTAAAGGAAAAGAAATACGGTGATCATATTTACGAATGGGATGAGGTAAGACTACCAAATCTACATCTATAATGAAGGGATGTAGGATTTCTTCTTCTAAAGACGGATATATACAAGAAGGATGATGATTTTATGAATATACAAAGCAGAAAATAATTCTCTTTACACGCGAAGGGAAAAGAATGAAAGAGGTAATAAAGAAAAACAACATTTCATGAAGCAAGCCAATGAAATGATACTTGGATTTTGATTTGAGCCTCTTCATCTTTTATCAACAGGATCCTCCCCAGTGGAGTCTTTGAACATGGAGTCGCCAGATAGATGCTTACAACCAATATAATGCTCAGCCTTTGTCTATCATCAAAAGATGAAACTATGTCGTCTCCCAGGGAAGCTTGCTTCATTCTCTGTTCCCCGGCAACGGCGTCAATTTGTTATCACTCCAAGAAACCCTTTGTGGTTGTAGACCAAAGGTGCTTGGTAACTTCAAGTAAAAATGTTTTTGTATTTTATGTAAGTGGACCAATGTGATAGCTCAATTCCAATATGGTATTCAGACAGTCAAGATGGTAATCAAATGAACCAGTGCTCTCAAAGATTGATAATCAGTAGATAGCTTTAAGTGGGCGAAGAACATATTGCTTATAAACCAATACACAATGTAGGGTCTAATAAACAATGAAGAAACTATTTATCAAGCTATGAGCCAAACAACGAGATAACAGTCATTCAAGGCTAGACAACTCAGATAAAAGTACAGAAAGAAGGTGGAAAGCTAACATCAAAAAGGAGAGAAACCTGTGATTTAGTATTAGCATCAATAAGTCTGTTTACAATAGAGTATTACTGTATCCAAAATCGAACCCCTTTCTTCCTCAAATGTACCTGGCTTTATAGCCTTTACAAACAGTTTCCAGATCCTAGAAAACTGGATCTGATATACTAAAAATAGAAGCAAATCAAACTAATATAATGTCAAAGATCAAGTCCTGATTTGATGATCAAACCTTTATCAAATAAATCCTCAGCAATCTTCGATCTCCTTCAAGTCTTCAACAGATGTGATACACCTCAATAAGCTTTGGACAAGTTGAATTTTCCATCTTTGGAATTAAACAGTTTGTTGCCCAGAAAATAAGTAACCAATTCCACCTGGCCAAAACACCTCAAACACAAAAATAGACTTTGATACTGATGCAATTAATTATGTTTCATCATTATAATCCACCCTCAAATCATTTGGGACAATAAATCTCGGACCTGTGCAGAAAGAAGATCTCTCTGCTCTGTTCTGCACTTAATATTCTTGGTGGCTGACTGATTTATCCTATTCTATTTCCCTAACATGTGAAGCTACTCAGGCTTCACTTCACATGTTGCTCATTATATGCTCAATGCGTGCAACCTCAGTCTTGCACTCTATTGCAGCAGTTTCCCATGTTCTTGGATCAACAGTAGATCCAACAAATATCACTTTGTCAACATGAGAGACAAGTGCTTCTCCAGTTTCAGCAAAACCTGTTATCACATGAACCAGATTAGAAGGTGCTCCTGCTGCCAAAAGTCTTGCTTGAATGATCCAAAAATAGAAGCAACCAAACCAACTTGCATGTTATGACAGATTGCAGTTCTGCACTCCAGCAGAATGACCAACAAAACCAGTATTTGCTCGTGGGGAAGCATACATGGTGTTATGACCTGAATATGAATTATACACATCTGGTGGTTCTGAAGCTTGATACACATCTGCTGGTGGTCGTGAAGCCCCGACCATAAAGTTCTGGATCAACAATGTGTTGCTTATTTGGATTGTAATTGAGGTCACGAACATGTGAATGTCCTATTGAGTTTATCTCCTTCATTGAACGTAGATCCCAACTCTGAACAAAGGATTCGCAAGCAGTTGAAAAAACATTTATATCATGTGGATCCCATGTTTCCCAGAAAATTAGTGTAGCATGCCAGCTGGCTCTTGGGATAGTACCTTTGCAGACATTTTTGAAGAATCTAAGATTCACAAGTAAATCGTCTCTTCATCGATACTGACTAATTGATCGTGCTTCCCTGATGGCCACTAAAGAACACATTTTATCTTATGAGTATGTGCATCGAAATGAGAAAGATGGTCTAATTGAGGAGCATTAGAGTGCCCAAAATGTTCTGGGATTTTCCACAAAGCAGCTCCATAATCACCGCCTGTAACATAAACTGTAGAAAAATATTAAGATCGAAGGGGCAAGCTGATAGGTCCCAAATCTCTAGTAGATGTGAATAAAATCCTTCACAAGTGAGTTCTGAACTGGATGGTGAAAGATGGATAAGATGGACCTCATTTTCTTCACGTAGACTGAGAGTGCCCACTAAGAAACTTGTGTGTTGAGAATCAGCTGCCACATTGGCAATGCATCTTGCCTGATACTTGAGACGGTAAGCAATGCCGCCAGATCCCGCTTGCATCTTAAGAAAACAATCGTTGAATGCAGAGTCAACAACTTGTTGGAAAAGATGTTTAACATCAAGAAGGCATAGATCAATCTTAGCAGGGATTTATATCTCAAACCAACAACATATATTTATGCTGATGTCGATCGACTGGCAACTGGTTTGATGGTGATCTCAAGTTCTGGAAAAACAAGTTTGTGAAGCATGTCTTGTTTGTTGTATTTATCAGCAAATGATGCTTTTGCAGCTGAAACAACGAATTGCACTGCTTGTTCCACAAAAGGATTATCATTGCCACTTTGAAGAATAAGCATTTTGCAGGCTAAGGATATTGAGAGATAGCTTGTAGATGGCCTCGTTTGAGAGCCGAGGCGACATTAATTTCACATCTATCCATAGCCAAGCCCAACTACCAGAATCTATGTCAGTCCGCAGTGGCTTCACAATTGTATTGAAGCGAGCGGAAGAAAGAGTCATCGATATGGTCTCTGTAATGGAAATTGAGGCGCCAATTTCTCGAGATTTTCTCACAGAAGAAGAATTTAAGCCATTGATGATGAAACGAACACCTGTATCATTGAGTTTACCCTGTAAATTGGAATTTTGACCATCAGTTATCCTTTGAACAAGACTGAAGCTGCAAACTCGCGTCGGTATGAGAAGTTTACGGGCTGTTTTGCATTGATAACCATCAGAGAACTTAATGCATAATTGAATGAAGTTTGAGACACCTCCACATTCCTCTATGATGTCATGTAACTCGTGGATGATCTAGCTGATCCACTGATGATTCACATGTGAAATCCATTTAGTTATGAAGTGCAATAGTCTTTCTTTTCGGCGGATTGCAATGATGAACATGCTCGCTGATGTTTGAAAATCCCTGCTTTCACCAGCTAACGACCTGTGAGAAATGCTCCTTAGCTGTTGAAAGTTGCCACTTTCACCAACTAACCATCATCTTTTAAGCACGCGTTAGCTGTTGAAAACATTTTATGAAAATTTTAAAGAGAAGACCTTTATGGGTCATCTTATTTCTAAGACAAAAATTAAAACCTAAGTCTTGTAGCTAGAAAAAACTCAAAACCAATTTGAGAAAACTACCAATAGCCATGCTATCCACCACAAAATGCGACCATAGGGATGGGTTCATTTTGGGAGCTTACAACAAGGTTGAAAACATAACCTGCAGTAGACTTCTGATCATCAGGGTCGCCAACCTAATATGTATCAGTGAAACCAACCAACAAAGGAATCCCCCTAAATTGTAATGTATCCCAAACTGAAATATAACTTGAACACACTGAAGTATCCTTTTAGATGATTTCCAATGGATTGCATGGGTTTTTTTCATATACTAAGCAACAAGACCAACAAAAAAGGAAATATCAAGACGAGTATGAGATAAATATAAGAGGGTACCAACTAAATAACAGTACAAGGTATAACATCAAGTTCGAAAGAAGAAAAAGTGGCAACAAGTTTGACTCCAGACTGGAAGGGAGAAGGGGTTGGTTTAGAATATTCCATGTGAAAGTGACGAAGAAGGTAAAAATCATACTTAGACTGAGAAAGAAAGATTCCTTCCTTGGTTTGCAATACTTGGAGGCCAATGAAATAATGCAAATAGTGTAAGTCTGTCATTTCAAATTCATTTTTAAGGCTATATTTCACATGGGTTAAAAGTTTAAGGTCACTATTAGTGAGGATAAGGTCATCAACATAAAGAACAAGGATTATGAGATGGATTCCTACTTTCTTGGTATAGACATTAGGGCCAGAATGACATCTATAAAAGTTGATTTCAAGAAGAAATCTATCCATTTTGGCATACCAAGATCGAGGATCTTGCTTGATACCATAAAGAGATTTCTTGAAAAACAAGGTTGAAGTCATTTTGAACATAGCTAGGAGGTTGTTCCATGTAGATTTCATCTTGAAAATTCCCATACAAGAAGGTGGATTTAACATCCATCCAATGGACCTCCCATTTATGTGAGGCATCAAAGGATAGAACAAGGTGGATGGAATTAATTTTGGCTATGGGGGGAAAGGTTTCATTATATTCAATGCCTTCAAATTGAGAGAACCCTTTGGAAAATAATCAGGCCTTGTGTATTTCAACACTTCCATCTGATGTATACTTAGTTCTATACACCCATTTACATATGACAAGTTCTCTTCCTTTCAAAAGAGGTACACGATCCCAAGTATCATTCACCATTAAAGAAAGATACTCTTCATTCATTGTTGCATCCCAATCTGGATGACATGAAGCTTCTGCAAATGTTTCTACATTATGAGTCTCTGGAACTTGAGCGAAAAGAGAAGAGGCTCATTGGAACTGTGAATGTGTTCGACGGTAATATGAAGGATCACCAACAAGATCACCAGCTGCTTCTTGAGTTGAACATACCCATCTGGGAAGTTGTAGTGTTGGTGCAAGTTCATGTTCAATGGAATCATATGGAGGAAGGTGAGTAGGCAAAGGTGGATTAACATATCAATTAACATATAACCTTTCCTTAGTGCACAATAATATAATGTTTATCAATTAACATATTTATCATAAACTCACTAAAGAAAATTCAATAAAAAACACTGCATACATTCGCACAAAACACAGATATGCCGTGTTTCACCCCCCCTGGGGCTATGTCCACAAAGATTTGTCGCTCTGTATCTTTATTCATATTCTCGCAAAAGCTAGTGTTGTGCACTGTACATTTATTCCTTCATTACATTCGATCTCCACAGACCGAAATAGCTCTCACAACTCCAAAAAATTCTCACCACTCTACTAATAGACTGTCTGAAATGGATAACTCACTAACAAAAAGGACCAACCTCTCATCGTCCTAATACATTCTACTTATACAAAAATTGGGAAAAAGCCCTTACAAAAACCATAACCCTAAGAGGATTAGGTCTGTCTACTTTCTTCTTGACTTAATATTGGCTGGTCCTCGATCCAACAGTTGGTACAAGTTGACACTTGTCCACTTTCCAATTACTCTGCAACAATTTGTCCACATTGTAATTGCTTTTCTCGGTGTTTCTTTTCCTCTTTTTCCGGTGCTTCTTTTCTTCTATTTCTGACACGCTCCACTATTTTCCAGCGCTGATTTAATTCTTTCAAAACTTCCTTGATTCTCCCCAACATTGGCCTACTCCAACATGCCCCCAACACTAACATCGTGATTCGTCCCGAGTCACTCACGGACTGCTGCACCCTTTACTTCCTGTTCCATTGCTTCATATATCTCTGCTATATTCTGGCATTTCTCCTTAGCTTGGTTGCTCTTCTAAATCATGGCTTCCACCACCTGCGTGGTGACTGGAGGCTTCAATATATCTCCTCCCGCCAAGCCTATCTATTCCACCCTTGTCTTTTCTGCATCAATCTCCATGACCAATTATTATGCCTTGTTCTGTAGAGGCTCCAACTAAGCCCGTCTTGCAATTTTTTGCGCCTGCACTACTTTCTCCTCTGCTTGTAGGCTCTTCATTTATGCAACTGTCTTAATTCTTTCTGGCAATGACATTGTCTTCTTTCGTTGTTTTAAGTCTGCCATTACTGCATGTACCTTCTCTTCCCTTTCCTGCAAGTCTTGCAAGATTCCATCTTCTAAGAGCTGTGTCCACAGTTGGCCAATTTTTTCCAACAACTCTGTCATCCTATGTATGGCCTGCACTATACTTTTTGTAGATTCTGTTGCATCTTGTTCTCACTGTGCTCTTACTTATGGAGGAGTAGTGGGTACTGTGCGCTCCTCCAACTCCTTTATTTGGTCCTTGTACTGCTCCAAGGCTTGCGCTATTTTCCTCATCTTCTCTTCAGAAGATACTCCCTCTGACTCTGCACTGTTTGGGATGGTTCGAAATAATGTGCCTATGTACTCTCCATCTCTTCTACTTTTTTTTGCGCTATCTTATTTTCTTGCCCTTCTTGGCTAATTACTTCCTTTGTGTGATATTCTCCTCTTGCGCTATCTGTAGATTCGTTTCATTAGACCTTGCCCTGGAGTGAATTTATTGTGCAACACTTATTTGTAATTTATAGAGTGCCTTCGTTGGGATCTTGGGAAACGCCAAGTCCAATGTCTCGATTTACTTTAAGGGCCTCTATGCTGCCTCTTCGTTGATGAACATAATCTCAGGGGTTATGATAAAATTGGCGCTCCCTTGCACTGTAATTTGCATTGTGTCTCCAACAGGAACTCCTTCCTTAGTTTTTGTTGGTTTGTCTTTCGATGAATGCTCCACCCTGATCCTCAACTGCTCCAGTGCAGTTTTCACTTCATGCATTTGCTCTAGAATCAAAGCCCTGTGGTTCTCTACATTCTCCCATACCTCAGATAATCGATCTTCGACTGTCATGGCTATTAGTTCCACATCATCTATTGTCAGTGATGTTTCCAGTGGTTTTTTGTGGGCCTTTTCCTTCTTCCTGGAGCCACTTGCTTGCTCCCATGTTCTCTTCTTTTGAGCATCTGATGCCTCAGATGCTTCTAGCATCTGTGTATCAATGCATGTATCCTATGCAATTTATTCCTCCATGGGTATTTCTTGTGTCTCTTCCCTTTCTTCTCCCACGCGCATTTGCTCTATTGTTTCTCTTGGTGCTTGCTCTATGCGCGGTGGATCCCGTGTAGAACCACATTGTGATTTATTCTATGTCGTGATTTTATTTTTTATGGGGTTGCTTCCCCCCACTCGGCCTTGTGCGAAATTCTTCTTTTTCCTCGCACCATTTATGCATGTCTGCAGCGCAGGGACTGCTTTGTCCTGCGTCTAAGTCTATCCTCCTGGCACTATCCTTGGGATCACTGGAAATTTCCATTCCTCATGCCACTCTTGGACCTCCATCCGTATATCCTACGTCATGACGCAATAAATCAGTTGTATCCACCCCTTGGCTGGGTCCTTCTTCGCCTATACCCACATGTTGTGGCGTGATGCTTGAAAATCTGCTATCTTTCCAAACTCCTGGACAGTCTCTGGGGGAATCCTCCATGTGTCAGTGAAACACTTCTGGATCTTTGAAAAATATAGAGCGAATACATCGTTGTGTATTTTCTTTTCCTTTGTGTTTGTTGTTCTTCTCAGAGATGTGTAGCGGGCTGCACCACACTTTTCTATTCTTTGCAGGAACATGTTGTACATCTAGATAAGGGCCAAGCTCATTGAGCTCCCCTTCATGCACTGTGCTGCAGTTGCTACCACTCCTGCTGGTACTTCCTCCTTTCTGCACTTGCGCATTAACTTTCACCCTAACAACCTTGTAGAAAATCTCATCGCAGGATCATTTGTGTCACTAATCTTGATTCCCCTATTTCATCTCTTCGTGCCATACTTTGCCTTGATTTCATCGGAGATAGCTTTTGATTTAGTTTTATCCTCTAAGTACTGCTCTGGCTTCTCCCCATCCGTGGGTAGCCCAGTGATCATTGCGATCAAGTCAACATTGATAGGCACTTTCCTATCCATCCACAAAATTCCTCCATGCATGCTTGCTAGGAGTTTCTTCACACATCCATTGATGTGTTTACCATGCACAAAGTGAGGTATATCCAACAAATTCATCATCCATGTATTATAGAGCTCCAGGATCCACTGCGTAGGCTCCAATAGGGGTGTGCCTGATGGGCCCTCTCCTCTACTCTCCATATAGTTATGTTGCGCCAAATATGAGAATTTGTCTGTGTCAGCTACATCATGATCAAAGTATTTGATGGTATCTAATCCTCCCACCATCTCGTCGTCTTCCTTTACTCCTTCTGGGATTTTTGGCCTTACTATTGCCAATTCTATCTATGTGCACGATATTCCTTGCATACTGCTCTCATCTCGTGCCTTCTACTTCCCCTGTGGGGAGGACGCCCTGACCTCTAGTACTCCCTAGTGCTCTATTTCATGTTATTCTTCTGTCTCTAGGCCCTGTTGCGCTGAATCCATGGCATGTTCTCCCTGTTGTGTCCATTTTCCTCTAGACGCATTGGATTTTTTCCTCTCTGTGTCCTCTTTTGGCTACCCGACCTCCTGTGCTGGTTTTTGTTCCTCCTCAACTTGCCTGGTATGTGGCTCATATTCCGGTGTGTGAATTTCATCCACGTCCACGACTGTGGGCATGCCTTGCATCCCTTTTTGTGTCACTCGAGCACGACTTCTCATGTTTCTCCCAGCTCCGCTCGATGCTCCAACTCATGGTGGCAACATCTTGTTAAAATACTGACTGTTGGTCTCTAAATATCCACTTGCTAACACAAATTCTCACTCTTTCATGCTTAAGCTTTGCTCTCCGTTGTTCTCCTTAGCGAAAAAACAAAAATGACCACATTTCCCCCTTTTTTCGACTTTATAGTGGGATGGTGTACTGATAGTTGTTTCACACTTATAGTTGTCACTTTTTCACTTTTTCTTGCGTGATCCACTTTTTGTGTCTGTGAACTATTTTCAAGTGCACAATGTCTTCAACACTGGTTTTTCTGCGGGGCACTGTTAATGCTAAATCTATTACATAAAAAAAAACCCTCTACTATTCTTCTATCTTTTTGTTTTTTTGTTATATTTCCTCTTTTTATGGATTTTTGTCTTTCCCTTCTAACATATACTATATACAATATGTACAATCATACCTTATCTCTCTATTTTTACCTCAGGTTGTTAGGTTGACTGTCTTGATACAGTTTCAGTCGACTACCATTCACCAATCCTCTAAGATTCTTTCCTGCAAGATATTTCAGTTGCACATCACCCCCAGTTGTGATGGCCTCTACCTCATAAGGCCCTAACCAGTGCATTTTGGACTTCCATGGGTGCTGTAGATATCTGTTGTCATAGAGGAGAACTAGATCTCCTTGCTTAAAGATTTTCTTCTTTATGTGCATATCATGCCAAGATTTTTCCTTTTCTTTCTGTACTTCCTGGTGAAATCCTTCTAAAATCCTATCTTCTTCCAACTCCATCAGTTGATCCAATATTTCATGTGCATCACCTTCTTCTGTGATGTTGGTGATTGTTGCAATGCGTAGACTAGGTACTAAATAATCCAATGGAACCACTACTTCCTTCCCATACACCAGTCTAGATGGTGCCTGTCATGTAATATTCTTGCATGTAGTCCTGTAAGCCCATAGTACTGTTGATACCTTCAAATACCAATCATCCCTATTCACATTGAAAATATTTGTCAATGCATTCTCTAGAATCTTGTTAAACGCTTCTACTGTACCATTCACCTGGGGATGGTAAGGTGTGGTATTTTGATGATGATTATCGAATTCTTCTGTCATAGCTCATATTGTACTGTTAATGAAATGGGTTCCCTGATCACTCAACAAAATTCTAGGACATCCAAATCTAGTCACTACGTTATCAAAGAGAAACCACGTTGCAGTCCTTCACTGTGGTTGCTTCTGCCCACTTGGTTAAGTATTATGTCGCAGTAATGATGTATGTGTCTCATGAAATCCTTGATGGTGGATTAATGGGTCCAATGACATCCATAACCCATTTATAAAACACTTGTAAGGTTACTTGGGGCATAAGTGTCATTTCATCCTTTTTGGATGGTTTTCCCACCCTATGACAAACATCACATGTCTGACAATATTCCTTTGAGTCCTTATGCACTGTAGGCCACCATAATCCTTCGTGCAACACCTTCTGTGTTGTAGGATTTCCTACATAGTGCCCTCCTTCTCTTCCTTCATGTGATTTTGCTAGCACCATGGAGCATTCATTCTCCATCACACATCTTCTCAGAATTCCATCTGCACCTAACTTGTATAAATGACCTGCAATAAGCTCATAGTCTGCAGCGCACACTACCAACTTTTTTTTTCTACACAATAGTAAATTCCTTGGGAGCCATTCCCATGCTCAAGAATCCAACAATGTCAGCAAAATAATTATCAACAATCTTAATAGAAAATAAGTTTGCATCAGGAAAATTATCCTCCAAGTTCTTTGGCTCCTCTCCATTAGTAATTCTTGATAGATGATTTGGTCCTGCATTCAGCTTCCCTGGTTTTACTATGATTTCAAAATCATATTCCTGAAAAAATAACAACCATCTACATATCCTCACCCCCAACACTGGATTTTTAACTAGGTACTTCAATGCGGAATGATATGTAAACATCTTAAAATGTTGACCCAATAAATAATGTTTGAACTTTTGTAAGGCATATACCATAGCTAGAGCTTCCCTTTCTGTAGTATTATAGTTCTGCTCAAACTTAGATAACTTTCTACTAGAAAAAGATATTGGGTGATCAATGTCTCCTTCAGCTGGTTGTGCCAACACTGCTCCAAGTGCAATGGATGAAGCGTCCACATGCACATGAAAGTATTTTGTCCAATTTGGAAAGCTCAAAATTGGTGTTGTCACCATCTTCTCTTTCAGTATGTCCAAGCTCTCTTGGCATTCATCATTCCACTAAAACTTGATGTCTTTCTTTAGTAACTTATCCATGGGCGCAATGATCTTTGCATATCCCTTTATGAACTTCTTGTAGTACCTTGTGTGGCCCAATGTTTCTCTCAACTGGTGCACTGAATTTGGTGGTGATAAATTGACAATAACAACAATCTTTGCAGGGTCTACTATCAAGCCTTGTTTTCATACAATGTGTCCAAGTAGGATTCCAAATGGTTTACTGAATATACATTTATTAATGTTCAAGAAAATATGACATTGCCTACATCTCTCTAACATTAACCTCATAATTTCTACATGGTCCTTTAATAAATTGAATATTGTTCAATCATCCAGATAAACTTCTAAAAATTTATGTATAAATCCTTGAATGCAACTACTACTACTCTGGAAAATATTGTTGGCGCATTCTTTAAACCAAATGCAATTAATGTGTACTGATATGACCCTCACTCTATTGAAAATGTAGTTTTGTACTTGTCCTCTGAAGCAATTCTGATCTGATGGTAACTTGAAAATCCATCTGTGAAGGAGTATACTTCATGTCCTCCCACATTCTCTAAAACCTCATCTGTAAATGGAGTAGGAAAAGGATCATGCATGCATGCATCATTTAATTTCCTCAGATCCAAACATATCCTAATCCCTCCAGTCTTCTTTTCCTGGACCACCATTGGAATAATCCATTTTGATTATTCCACAAGTTTTATGATTCCTGATTCTAGCATTCTATCAATTTCTACCTTAACTTTCTGCTTATAGATGGGGTTTAATTTGTATGGTCTCTGTCTAACTGGCCTTGCATCTGGTATGAGGGGTATCTTCATTTATCCAAGTTCTCCTACTACCCCTTTCATCTCTGAAAATGTGGCTAGGAATAAATCACTATACTCATGCAATAATTCAATTATCTTTTCCATTGTCTCACTGTCCCAGTAATCTCAATTTTTGGTTATCTTGGGCTTCTCTTCAGTCCCAATATTGACCCTTTTAATCTTCATAGGTGCAGTGAACTCTTCTGATTGTAACATGGGTCCTTCCAAACCTCTTTCTCCTTCCCCTTATACTATCTGTATGTCACGTGGGTTGTCTTATACTTCCTCATCCTCTGCAACCTAATAACAATAAACTAACCGTTCAAGTGTTTCTTTTCTATAATCTCTGTCTACTGTCAATGTATCTACCCCATATTATTCAAACATATTTCTTTTGATCCTTTGTAATTCCAGATCCACCCATGGATTCTCACTTTCAAATGCAAAGGTCCTAATAAAGTTTTGTTGTATTGCACCCCAACTCACAGTTTCTCTGCGCAATTCCTGCTCTTTGTACCAATTACTTGATATTCCTTCTAATGTATGAATAAAGTAATGAGTCCATTCCCCTGGTGGTACCTATCTCCAATTAGTGACATAATCATTCATATGATGTCCTGGGTTCCCTCTTCCATCATACTTATGTAAAGGTTTATCCTTCTAACTCCTACCAAATCTTATGCACATGAGTCACTTACATTGATACTAGTCTTGAATTACCTCCTTATGTGCACCCCACCATCGTGCAGGTGTGTCCCTCAATGCTATATCCAACACCAATAATCTTTGACTATCCAAAACCTTTGATTCAAACTATATCATGAAGTTTTCTAGATCATCCTCTTCAGTAAATGTGGGAAACTGTCTTACTTCTGTCCCAACCCATCTTATTGCGCATGTAATTTTGGTGCACCTTCTAGTCGAGACTTCATGCAATATTTGCTGCCAGTTTTCTACTCCAGTATCTAAATCTGACATGTCAGAATTGATACTCCTCCAACTGAGTACTCCATCTGCAGTTGGATTCACATAATTTTCCTTTCACGCAGTATTTAGATACAATTGATTTATATCATCCTATAGAACACCGTCGAGAGCAGTTTCTACATATCTGTCACAATATGAGGGATCTAATGGTGCTACTACCCTAAAGTTCCCAGCTTCAAATTTCATCTTCTTAGTATTTAAATTAATTATGGCATGATTATCAAAAGCCCAATCAATTCCCAATAGTGCTGGAAATGGTATAGACTCATCCACCATATCCATTCCTTCAAAATTTGTTGTGGTGTGCACACCATCTAGATCCATTGTTGTATGCTGCAATATTCCTATGGAAATCACTCTCTGCTGGTTTGCTAGCTTCAATTGGATATTGGAATACCCTAGTGTAGGTTCTCCCATTGCTTCCCAAGTCTTCTTTGGAAAAATGTTGACATCTAATCCCAAGTCTAGGATAACATTTCCCATATTAAAGTCTCCTATATTTGCATTCAATATGAACTCTCTGCTAGTTCTTTTCTTTCTATGAAGCTGATTAATATTCTTTGGTTATGTTCTTATCCCTTCTTCTATACTATGTTTCTCAAGCATATTTTTAAATAGATCCAGGACATTCTCATCATTAAGTAATCTAAAGCAAGATTCCAGGAAATTCTTTAAGTTACTTGCTTTCTCTGTTTTCTCTCCTTTGTAAGTATGATCCAAAGACTGAGGCATATCAAAAATAGGAGTATCTTAGTTCGGTTTAGTGTTTGATGTGGAGGCTTCATTATCCTTCAAAAACTCCTTTTCTTCCTTGCAAGTTTCCTTCTCCTTCTTTGCATCAAACTGTTGTTGTGGATGAGTGTTCTTCTTAATCCAGCACTGAGATTCTTTATTATGATCCCGTGCATCTGCTCCTATCTTAAATCCTCCTCTAGTCACTATATTGATGTTCCTCCCATGATCCCTTATTTCTGCAGCAATCCACTGAACATTCTGGTTATTCAGATTCCTCTTCTCCTGGATCTTCGTCATCAACTTCGGGGACTCTTATGTCACGGGATCTGCTGCGTGACAATACATACATGTTATTGGTGGTTGAGAACAATCTCTAGCATAGTGTCCTTGTTGTTGACAATTATGGAAGATAATAGGTACTTTGTCTCTACCCATTCCTCCTCTTCCTCTACCTCTGAATCCTCCTCTGTTCCCGTGTGGATCCATGTTTTGTTGATGATACTATGGTGCCTAATTATGCTGCGGGGTTTGTTGAAGTTGTGGCACTTCTTGAAATTGCTGCGCATTTCCAAACTGTAGTGCAATTTGTCCTGCCATCAACTTAGCCTGCATCCTATATGCATCTAAGGTTCTTTCCTTCATTAACTCTAGACTTCTACAATTATGTCTTCATGTCCTACTGACTTACAAAAGTTACAGAAAGTACTCTTTGGTTCTGTCTTGTACTTTTGCATCATAGGGTAGTGATACAAATCATGCCCATGTGTCTTGCATATTTCACACCAAGGCCCTCCTGTAGGCAATGGATTTTGTATCCCTACTCCCATGTACTACACAAATGTTGGACACTCATTCTTGTGATGTCCCTCTAATATGCACATGGTACACCACACTGCTTCTCTTTTCTCCCTACTTTTGTTCTGGTTCAATTGCATTGTCAAACTCTTCTGATCTTCTTTCAACTCCTCTATAGCTGGATATGTCTGTTTATATTGATTCTCTTTTAACCTCATCGTTGCTTGCAGTGCCTCTGCCTAGTTTTGAAATTTTTGTTGTCTCAATGGATATTTGAAGTGTGGTAACAAAGAATCTATAAACAATTGTATGTGTTGCATGTCAGAAATGGAATACTTTAGTTTACCTTTCAATGTTTTGAACTTTTGATTGATGTCCCATACAGATTCTCCTGGTTTTTGTCTAACCTCAATCATCTCATTCATAAACTAATCCTCCGATTTCAGCCTCTGAAAATCCATAATCAATTCATGCTTAATCTCTACTACTGTTCCCGACGCACCCTATGGATTGTTTACTGCTAGAATCATATACCAATCCAGTGTGCGGTTTATGAATGTTATTGCTAACTGCGCTACTTTTTCTGCCTCATCAGTGACTCTTTCCACTTCCCATATTCACTCACACACTAATAGGTGATTTTATGAGTATTTTGATCCATCCCCATGAAAATATGGTAATCTTATCGTTGGATCTATGCCTGCCATTGTTGAATGTGTTGTACCTGCTCCGCGCGGTACTAGTATTTGTGTACTATTGTTCGGACTTGAACTCCCACTGGTGTTACTACTGGTCCTTCCACTTGTACCACTACCTGTACTACTGCTGGTACTTCCACTTGTACCCTCACTTCTATTATGATCTCCTAGCTTCCTCTGACCATCGGTCACTGGTTCTCTAAACAACTCTTTCTTTGCTGATGTGTTAATCGTACATGGGGTTGTAGGTTCTACACTGATTCAGATATGGACAAGGGTATTTTCTTCCTCATTATATCCCACTCCTCTAGTATTTATTTCATATGTGGCATGCAATATTTATTCAATGTGATCCACAACATGAATATCCTCTACCTCTTCCTCATCACTCTCCAAGCCTTCCCTCTCGGCTACTTCTCTTTTCTTCCTATTAAGCTTATATTGGTAGGGTCTTCCACTACGCATCGTTCCTACCTTCTGCATAATTTCCTAAATCTCATATTGATCCATCATAATGTGATATTTCTCTTTACTGCACTCTTCTTTATCCATTTCTGCCTCCATCTCAGACCTTCCTCAGTGTTTCCCCTAACTCTCCCATGCACGCAGGGTAGTTTAGTTGTCTGATTCCATAGTTAATACCCCTTTATCATGCAATAATATATTGATCGAAGTGTACAATGACATGATGTACCTTCCCCTTGGACCCTTAAGAAACTCCTGCTCTTCTACACTGTAAGACTTCGATGTATCTACTGCAAACTCAGTGATATACCCCACTACAATGTTGTTTATCTAGAAATCTACTGCACGCGTGAAATTATTATTTACCCTTTTCAACCGCGTGATACTTTCTTTTGTCCACTCCACTGATCTAACTCTATTTTTTGGATGGGTGTATTTCAACCGTGTTATCCACTCCTACAATAGTGTGGGAAACTCACTAAAGAAACTCTCGTGTATTTCGTTGAATACATATCTCTCCAAATATTGTCTTGGATTAAACCTAGAACTTCTATTATATTTATGGGAAAACTCTAGTTCCTAGACTATCAAACATCTTTCAATCTCTTCTTTAATGGGGTTCCAACCTAAAAGCATCCTCTTTCTTAAAACCTCGCGCTATACTGCATGATACATCCCTCCCAATCTAATATTCTGAGTTCAAACTGACAATGAATCCATTATTGGTTTTCACTTATGGGCTGACCCAGGTTCTGACTACATGATTACCAACTTCCCTTCTGCCATCATCCCTTCTGGATACCATAAGGAAACACAATGCATAGAGTGCACTGTGTAGTCTCACTCTATCTACGCTTTCCATTGTTGAATATGTTGTACCTGCTCCGTGCGATACTACTATCTGTGTATTGTTGCTCGGACTTGAAATCCCACTGGTGTTACTACTGGTCCTTCCACTTGTACCTGTACTGTTGTTGGTACTTCCACTTGTACCCTCAATTCTATTATGATATCCTAGCTTCCTCTGACCGTCGGTCACTGGTTCTCTAAACAAATATTTCTTTGATGATGTGTTAATCGTACATGGGGTTGTAAGTTCTACACTGATTCAGATATGGACATGGGTATTTGCTTCCTCATTAGATCTTGCTCATATAGTCTTTATTTCATATGTGGCACACAATATTTCTTCAATGTGCTCCACAACACGAAGATACTCTACATCTTCCTCATCACTCTCCAAGCCTTCCCTCTTGGCTACTTCTCTTTTCTTCCTATTAAGATTATATTGGTAGGGTCTGCCACTGCACGTCGTTCTTGCCTTTTGCATAATTTCCTGGATCTCCTCTTGATCCATCATTATGGGATATTTCTCTTTACTACGCTCTTCTTTATCCATGTTCGCCTCCATCTCAGACCTTCCTCAATGTTTCCCCTATCTCCCCCATGCACGCAGGGTAGTTTCGTTGTCTGATTCCATAGTTAATACCTCTTTATCATGTAATAATCTCTTGATCAAAGTGTACAATGACCTGATGTACCTTCCCCTTAGACCCTTAAGAAAGTCCTTCTCTACTACACTATAAGACTTTGATGTATCTACTACAAACTCAGTGATATACCCCATTATAATGTTGTCTATCTAGAAATCTACTACATGCGTGAATTTATTATTTACCCTTTTCAACCACACGATACTTTCTTCTGTCCACTCCACTGATATAACTCTATTTGTTGGATGGATGTCTTTCAACTGTGTTATCCACTCCTACAATAGTGTGGGAAAATCACTAAATAAACTCTCGTGTATTTCGTTGAATACGTATCTCTCCAAATACTGTCTTGGATTAAACCTAGAACTTCTATTATCTTTATGGGAAAACTCTAGTTCCTAGACTGTCAACCATCTTTCAATATCTGCTTTCATGGGGTTACAACCTAAAAACATCCCCTTTCTTAAACCCTCACACTATACTGCGTGATACATCCCTCCCGATCTAATCTTCCGAGTTCCAACCGACAACGAAACCATTATTGGTTTTCACTTATGGGCTGACCCAGGTTCTGACTACAGGATTACCAACTTCCCTTCTGCCATCAGTCCTTCTAGATACCAGAAGGAAACACATCACATAGAGTGCACTGTGCAGTCTCACCCAAGATGGATTCTATGGGTGGTCGTAGGACTCAGATGTCTGCAACCTTGGGATGGGATGTGTTTCTCTCTTAAAGACATTAGATCCACTCAAATTCTAACCCTCGAATACCCATATATTATGCTAACTCTAACTCTTACCAGGGACACAATATATGACCAACATACTTCACTAACCATTATAACCGCATGTATTCCATGATAAATATTCATCTATTGTACCGCAAGCTTCATATCTAAACACTAGCTATAGCATTCATTCATCTAGTGCTATTCTACAACTCTTTCCTTAGTGCACAATAATATAACCTTTATCAATTAACATATTTATCATAAACTCACTAAACCAAATACAATAAAAAACATTGCATACATTCACACAAAACATAGATATACCATGGTTCACCCCCCCTGGGGCTACGTCCACAAACATTTGTCTCTTTGGCTCTGTATTCATATTCTCGCAAAAGCTAGTGCTGTGCATTGTACATTTCTTCCTTCATTACATTTGATCTCCACAGAACGAAATAGCTGTCACAACTCCAAGAACTTCTCACCACTCTACTAATAGACTATCTGAAATGGCTAACTCACTAACAAAAAGGACCAACATCTCATCTCCCTAATACATTCTACTTATACAAAAATTGGGACAAATCCCTTACAAAAACCCTAACCCTAAGCAGATTAGGTATGTCTACTTTCTTCTTGACTTAATATCGGTTGGTCCTTGATCCAACCGTTGCTCCAAATCAGTGCTTTTCCACTTTCCAACTTTTCCGCAACAGTTTGTCCACATTGTAACTACTTTTCTCGGTGTTGTTTTTCCTCTTTTTCCGACGCTTCTTTTCTTCTATTTCCGACACACTCCCCTATTTTCCATCACTTCTTTGATTCCTTCAAAACTTCATTGATTCTCCCCAAAATTCGCCTGCGCCAACATCCAATATATTTTTGAACTTCTTGACTATCCTTCTAGAACCTTCACAGAGAATTAGAATATCATCTACAAACAAGAGATGTGTGATATCACATGCATGACCAATGCAAATCCCTTTAAAGCTACCATTTTGTAGATGCCTTTTTCAATAATCTACTAAACCCTTCCACTATTTGCAAAAATAGGAGATGGGAGAGGGGGCATCCCTATATGATACCCCTATCTGGATTGAAGAAAGGATATGTTTCCCCATTGATTAGGATAGAAAAGGACATAGAGGTAATGCAAATCATCATCCATACAACAAAGTTATGACAAAAACCTAAGTGGATGAGGATCAATATCAGGTAAATCCAACTTACCCTATCATAGGCCTTGGACATGTCCACTTTGAGTACCATAGATATTTGATTTATGGTCTTTATCGAGTGAAGGATTTCCTGTGCTATCCTAACTGCTTCATGGATTTTTCTTCCTTCCAGAAACCCAAACTACTCACTCTAGATTTGTTTTGATAAAACCTTTTTGATTCTTCTTTCTGTGACCTTTGAAATAATTTTGTAGATACAATTGCATAAGGATATTGGCCGAAACTTTTCAAAATATGTCAAGTTATCTTATTTTCAGATCAAAGCAATGAAGGTAGTATTATAAGCCTCAAGCATTTTTTCTATGTTTTTAATGGTCTCCACCACCCTTCTTAATTCTTCTTCAATGCATTCATAACATCTTAGGAAAAAATTCATAGATAGGCCATCTAGTCCTGGGCTTTTGTCCCTTTGGAAGCTCTGTAAGGTTTGGTGCAATTCATCTTTTCCAACTTCTTTCATCAACTCCAAATTGTCTTCATTGTTTACAAAACCAGGGAAAGAGTAGGAGAGAATTATTACTTCAACAATTGTGGCTCAAGAGTCCTCTTTGAAGAGATTGGAAAATAATTTATTGATATTATTGCAAGATAAAACACATTTTTTAATTATATCCTTTAATAAAACTAGTAATATCATGTTGTTTACACAATAGAATAATGCATCTAGCTTAATAATAAGATATTTTTCATATCTTATTTTATATTATTCCAATATGCATATCTAATCAATCATCTTCAATTAAATATCTATAATAATATCCATTTAATATTAGTGAAAAAACTCAAATTCTATAAGAGATTTGAACAAGGAGCCATAAATTTATTTGAAATTTGGTATTCCATGCAATAGAGTATGTTATTGCATTAAGAGAGGCAAGGTACATTTTACAACTATGACGGAAAGGTATGTGTAATGTATGTGCCTAACATTGTCATAACAAACAATATAAGTCGGTCCAATATAGTATTCATAAATTTTGTGAAAATATTCATAAAATTTGTGAAAAATATTTGTGTCGAGTACTTCTCCATGATCCATGGATGGTAAACAGGGTAAACTATCGGCCTTGATTATGGAGCCTCACCCCAAGGGGATCAAGAGAGTCGAACCCGTGACCTCTCCAACTGATCATTGGGGGAGAGAACTCGTGCATGGCTCAAGACCGCTTAAGCTAACCCTTGAAACTAATACAATAACATACTCAATAACATACTCTATTGCATGAAATACAAAATTTCAAATAAATTTATGGCTCCAAATCTCTTATAAAACTTGAGTTATTTTAATAATAGCAAATAGATATTATTATATATATTTAATTAAAAATGCTCAGTTAACATAAATATACATGTTAGAATAATATAAAATAAGACATGAAAATTATATTATTATTAAGTTAGATGCATTATTCTATTGTATAAACAACATGATAATGCTACTTTTATTTAAGTATCTAATGAAAAAAATGTGCCTTATATTGCAATAATATCAGGCAATGATGTGGCATGCTCGACCCTTCAACTCTATCGGTTCTACAGAATTTAACAAGCAACTAAACATGGAACATACTCATGCATATAAGCACATTGTAAAGGAGGAAGGGTAGCTTAGTGTATGACATGAGATGAGAATTATTGCAACCAAGAGAATGTGACACTTAATCATGACAAGAACTCTATGGATTCCATCTTAGTGCGATGGGTTTTACATAGTTTAAAAAATAACTAAACATGGAACACACTCATGCATATAAACACATTGTAAAGGAGGAAGGGTAGCTTAGTGTATGACATGAAACCATAATTATTGCAAACCAAAGGATGTGACACTTAATGACGACAAGAACTCTAAGGATGCCATCTTAGTGCTAAAATGTGTCTCGGAAACATTGTGTGAACTTTTCTAGCTTGTAGCCATCAAGCAACAAAACATAATTAAATTATTAAGGTAGACAAGCAATTTCACTGACAACAATAGAAATTCCACAATGGAAATAACATTCTTATTTATTTCCATTGATTAACGTATAAAATAGTTAAAAAATAAACACCGACATGCAATGAACTTGCTATACCAATTTTATATATATATATATATATATATATATACTTACTCTGAAAACAATCAAATTTCATAGATACAAGATCATAATAACAAGAGTAAAAGACAAAAACATGAGTATTGAGGTGTTTGTTCACCTAAATGTTTTGGATAAGAGCTCTTCAAAAGAACTTTGTTGTATTGATAGTTTAAAATACATGAGGCGGCCTTTTCATTGAAATATGATGCACAAAGATCAATTATCCATACATTATTAAAAATCGTGAGTTTACAAACAAAATAAGTTATGTACAAAATGTAATTACACATTAAGATGACATTTTTAGATATACAACATACCTTTCTCTTTGATAATTGGTTGAAAACATCGAAAATGTGCATTTTAACCATTATTTGTCCAAAATACACAATACAATAGCTCAAAAAATGAAAAAAATGTATTTTGATATATTAACATCTTATTTCCAAAATTTGATAGTGTAACTCCCTTGTTGGCCTTCAAAATGAATTTTGAAAGAGAAGTTACAAAAGGAATTCTAGCTATACTTGATCATAAAGTCATTACTGTAAGAGGGGATGACAACCCAATTTATTCACAATTTGTTTTTCCACTAGCTAGACTCAAGTCATTCTATATCTAGTAGATGAATTAAGAATGGACCTTTCTTTTGTTCAATGTCCTATATGGTCCTTTACAACACCTATAGGTTGGGATGTTGTAGAAACTCTTTTGTCTCCCATGTTGGCTCTTTTTTTTCCTTGGAAATAAATCTTCAAGAAACTTCAAGGCACTTCTCCCCATTTTGAGGATGGTAACTGATGTAAAGCAAGTGACATAGACATAATGCACTTAACCCTATGGGAATCAAACCGGGGAACTACACAACATTCCATATTATAGTGAAATTTGAGCTAGCCCTTAGGAATTCATGTTGGCTCTTTTAATGGAAGGTTCTTCCATTTAATTTTATAGTGAAATTTGTTATTTTAGAGGGTTCTTAACCTTTACCTCATGGATGTTCTCAAGTTTCATAATTAACTTGCGTTATTTATTAGTGAGAGGAAGCTCTATTTGGGGAATAATGTTATTGCACAATTTCCTCTTCATACATGAAAATTAAAAAAAAAAAAAACATAAAGGAACCTTCCTTTGTTAGGAATGTTTAGTGAAAATTCAACTTCACCCATTTTTGCTTCCACTTTGTGGGGACCATAAAACTTGGGTTGAAACCTATTTTGACCCTGTTTCCATAGATCCATTTGCATGTAAGGTTGGAGATGTACAAAGACCATATCTTCTATCTTAAAGTGGTGTTCTAAAATATGTTGGTTGGCATGTTTCTTCATCCCTCTTGTTGTCATGGATAAATTCTCCTTGAGGATGCCACAAATATTCTACACTTCTTGATTGTCCTTTGTATTTTTTAAAGGAAAACCTTGTGGGACACCCCCCAAAACCCGTCTTCTCTAGAATATTAGAATGGAGGGAGGTTCAATTGCCAACCTGGTATCACACTTGTTCACCCTCCAAACAGATTTGATAAAAGGTAAAATCCATGATGAAAAAGGGGCTAATTCAAGGATAGAATTCCCTAAGTGTCACTGGAAAACCTCCTCTCCATTTAGACTGGTGCGTGCCAACCTTAGGGGCGTGCCCCTAAGTGCCTTGTTGCTTGTTTGGGTCCGATTTTCTGCAATAAAACATAAAAAAAAATAGCCAAAAGTGCCTTGGAAAATGTGTAAAACCACCCAAGACGTTAGGAAAAAGATAATATATTTCACTTGGAAGGATCCCTATAGTGTTAGCAAGAGAAAGATGAATAGAAAGGGAAAATAAAGCACACTTAAAAGATCAAAATTAATCACAATAAGCGGCTAAGAACTACTATTCAATGCACAAAATAAGATCACAATATCGACAATAAACGAAAGATCGATACAAGCACAACTTCTTTATTAATGACTTTCCAAAGGGATGATTGCACCATAGAATATAAACACATGAACGGGTACAATGGTTATCTTCTCACAAAGAACTAGAAGCTAAGAGCTAGAAGAAGAATGAGAAAAGAGACAAGAAAGTATGTACGCTGCTACAAAAATCTGACCCTGAACACCGAGGATACCTCTCCAATATATAGATCCATGAGACGCATATGTGTAATATAATATGAGTGTGAGTGAGGTAAGAATGCACACGAGGGAGAAAATATGAGTGAGAGGGCATGAGAGGGTAAAAAATCAGAGAAGGGGGAGTTAACACCACACATGTGAGGGTTTGAGGAAAAGAAATAGGAGCATGAGGATAAAACATGAACAAATATGCACATGGTAAATAATATAGTGTGCATGGGTAGAATAAAGGGAAATATACATGGATAAAATGGAGTATAAGTAGAAGGGAGAAATAAGGCGTGTCACATTGAAAGCACGTGAGTTAATTAATGGAAGTGAAAAGTGTGTGAAGGAATTAGATGGATGCATGCACACGTGTGGGATAGTATGGAGAAGTGTGCATGAAGGAGGAAGATACATGTGCATGGACTTAGGAAAAAATAGGGAATGAGGATAATAAAATAGGGAATCAATATATTTAAATGGGAGTAATGCGCTAGGAATTAGGAAAAGATAGGAAAATAATTAATGCGCTAGAAAATAGGGAAAAAGGGAGACACATTAATGCTAGGAAATAGGGAAGAGAAGGATGCTAAATAATAGGAAAAAGGGAGGCTCATTTAAGACAATGTGATAGAAATTAGGGAGAGCTGGAAAATCGGAAAAATGGAGGCTTATTTAAGACAATGTGCTAGGAAATAGGGAGAGAAAAAGGTGGAGGCTAGAAAATAGAAAAAATGGAGGCTCATTAGGATAATGAGCTAGAAAATAGAGAAAATGAAGGCACATTAATGCTATAAAATAGAGAAAAGGGGAATGCTATATATTAGGGAAAATGGAGGTGCATTAATGCTAGAAAATAGGGAAAAGGAGGTGCATTAAATGAGATTAGGGAATATGAATTAAGAAATAGGGAGCATGTGTATGAAAGGTAAATTTTATCTTTAGTCAACTCAAACACGTAAATTTATCACATGTACCAACTCACCCACACACCCTTTTAATTAATTAAATGCCTTATTTCTTGAAAATTGTGCCCCCTCTAATAATTATACTATCCAAGTGCCACATATCACACTTTCATCTTGTCATTTGTCGAAATGTGACTCTACCACTTGTCACCTTTGGAGGCGACCACCCCTATTATAAATAGAAACTGCTAAAAATAAGAGTTTGGCCCTAAAAATTAAGAAGCTACCAAATATGTCTAAGATGACTAGGAGACCACTGCCAAATGTCAAATGTCTAAAACTAGACACTGCTAAAAATAGAATCTTATTGCATGTCAATGATAGCATACTCATAGGATTCAATTTTCCATAAGGATTCCAAATATGCAATCAGAATTGACATGCGAGCCTTAGTACTCCACCTACTAAAAATAGAGATACTGACATGTCCTCCCGGAAAAGTCCCAATAGACTCAAAATGTCTCAGGGATCAAAATTGTACGCTTAGAATCCTAATCTGAGGCTTGGAGTTCAACCTACTAAAAACAAAATGTGCCTACTTGATCCTTGGAAAATGTGTCATCGAGCTCAGAATTATGCATAAACCAACACTGCAAGCTCAAAATTTCCATATGAGTCTCCGATAACTGTCTCCTAAAATGTGGGCCACTTGTTAAAAATAGAAATCTCTCTCAAGCCCTTGTGAAAATTGTGCTAGCTCTATCTTTGAAGCAAAATTGACCACAACACCAATCCTATACATGTCTTTGAGGGGAACCAACCATTGGCTCATACAGATGCTCAATCTAGGTAAATCTTTGCATGCTATCCAAAATAAACTATGTTGGCTCTTAACCCTCAAGATTTTTAAGGGTGAAAATCTAGGGGTTAACGATGGAGACTCAAGGGGACAAGATCCCCCCGCGGGATGTCGAAAACAATATGAATCTATGTATCTGAATATTGTAACTAATGATTTGTGAGAAATTTTAAGGAACATACCAATAGACCCTTGTACCTGTGTGGAAGAAACAAGGCCCTGAAGGATGACCTGTGATACCAAAGCCCTTCCAATGGGAAATGGAGTCAAAGAAATATAAATCTCCCACTGAAAAATGAAACACAAGGGGTCTTATCCAAATCCGCTACCTGCTACTACCTACCATGTACACTCCTCCCTGTGGTAAATGTGTTGAATTTGACACATGGGAGAGATTCACTAAGTCAGATGTCAATAATGTAAACACTTTCCAAGTGTAAAGGAAACCCACCAATAATGTCAATGGGTCCTAAGGTACGAGCACAACCCGTCATTGTGAAAGATGTTCTGAAGTTGAACAATGACGAGGATCATACAATCAAGGTCCAATAATGCTCAACCTTGTCGAATGTGAGATAATCGCTAATGAAGCTAATGACCATCATGACACCAGTACATTGGGCCCATTTTTTGACAATTTACCGATGAAGGTTAGTCGCAAAAATGTCACAAGTACGTTGAAGCCTACAACCCATTTTTCATCGTGTCATAGACGTCACACTTGCAATGAACTATGGTTATGTCATACATTTGACATAGCATTCTATCATCACATGACAAATGAACACTTCTACCGTACAATTGACAAACTTTTGTCGCAAATCCAGTTTGTTTTCATTGCAACTTTTTTGTAAGAGAGACAAACCTACGATGAACATGGACCATAATTGACCAATGTCCACAGTCATTGTTGTCATGGGTTCATCATACGAGTGACCAATCCCCATCACCATTTTGTTGGAATAATTACCAACTTACGACAAACTTGGAGCAGTACAATCGCCCACTGTTCAAAGTCATTGTCGTCGTACATCCATCGTACGATCGAATATGTTTCATCGCCAGTTCGTCGGAAGAACGACTAACATACGACGAACTTGGAGCACGATCGACCACTATCCAAAGTCATTGTTGTTGTAGTTTCTTCGTACGATCGACTATGCTTCATCACTAGCTCGCTGGAAGACCGATTAATGTACGAAAAACTTGGTGCACAATCGAGCACTATCCAAAGTCATTGTCATTGTACATCCATTGTAAAATTGACTATGCTTCATCATATATTTTTCGTAGGATCGTCGTATGCTAAAATAAAGACTAATGTACTTTCACCCAAGTTCGTCGTAGGAGCGACAAGGTATTGACATAGTTGCTTCATTTTTGACGAACTGCTAGTCCTACTATCGACGAACTCCTAGTCCTACTATTGATGAACTCTTAGAAGTTTGTCAAAGTTCCTACGAGAGTTTCATTAATTAAAAAAAATTAACACTCTCGACATCATATGGTCGAATTTCCCTCGGTACTCTCGGCGTCAAATGGTCTCTCGCGCGTAGGTGGTATGAAGGTAATCGATTGTCGGTTAAGTTTTCTTGTGCTTTTATATATTATATATTCTATATAATATATAATATATAGAAAGAAGATAAACTTTCGAACTTGTAAGAACATAGAAAAGCAACTATTTCATTTTGTAACTTTTTTAAGGAGAAGGCATCACATGTTTTTTATTTTATAGAACAATTATATCTAATATACTAACAATTAATAATAACATACATAGAATACAAACAATGAATTTTAACCTTTAAATTCAAAGAAAGCTAAGATGGATACATGTTTGATGCCGCAACCCCTCCTCAACCCGCAGGTCGGAAGGTTACGTACACAGGATCTTTTCCCTTACACTGGCCCGAAGAGCTCTCGGAAATGGCTCTTCTATTTCCCTTTCGAGAAATCTGCACCCACACTTAACTTCGAGAAATCCCCCTTGTATTCGAGAGATCGGACTTCGCACTTTCGCGAATCCTGTGGTCAAACGCCTTGTTTCTCAATCTCCAAAAAAAATCGAAAACAATCAACACTGTCCCTTTCTCTCCCTGTTTCGGATTTCTCCTTATCGCGATTTCAGCGGTTGCGATGTCAAGCAACTCATTTCCTCAACCCCCGAAACCCGATTTACCGAAACACCGATGCGCTCGCAAGGTTGACCTTTCAACGCCACTTTACCCCGTCGGGACTTCGGACTTCGCGATTTCGCGAATCCTGATGCAAGGATTTCGGAACTTCACTCCACGAAACCCCGAAATGGTCAACGGAATTGACTTCCTTGTCGAGAACGCACCACCTGTCCACTCTGTTGTCTTCTGTGGCCCACACAATCCTCTTGTTCCTCGGGACTTCGCGTTTCGTGATTTTGGGAGTCCCGTTGCAAATATTGCGGGACTTCAACCTACGAAACCCCAAAAATAGAAATTCACGTGTAAATCCAATGGCCCTCGTCGGCTTGGATCTACGGTTCTGCCTCTCTTGAGCTTGAACCTTTGGGAATACTCACTGTAACTCCCCTGCTCCTCTGTGAGATCTGACGGCTCACGGGACTTCGCGAATCCTCCACGGAGAATTCCGACTGTTTGTTTCCCTTTCCTTCTCAAGGACTTCTGCAATTTCTAAACAAGGTATTTCTCTCCGCGGAACTTGTCCTCCTGCGGTCCAATGTCGCTACGCCTTCTTACAAGTTTTCAAAGTACTTGGCCTCCTGCCTTCCTTCGACCCCTTCAAAGGTTAAAATCCTTCTGAGCTTCCTCACAACTTTGAGTCTTTCAAAAATCTCCTACTCGCACTCCTTGCGGCAGACCTCCAAACATTTCTAAATGTTGAACTCCTTTCGACTCTGCGCACACCTGCAGCAGTAGTCTCTCAATATCTCGCTCAGGTCTGCAACTCTGAGACTTTACTCGGCTTGCACACTCCTTGCACGACTCTTGTGCCTAGCTGCACTTCTGAGGAAATGAGAAAAAAAGTTATCTAGTCTGAGCTTTCAGAGACAAACGTCTAAACCCTTTGTCAATGCACTCCTTGCAGACAATTCAACTGCAATCCTTGTAGGAACTCTTGCTCAGATAGAGAAACAATTGAAACTCATTTCCCTTACTCACTCTCTCTCTCAGATTTCAGACATTCAACAATAAATCATTCATACATAGCATAAAAGCAATTGCATGACAGAAAGAGTAAAACATTCATGAGCATAACATTTACCATACATACACGGAGAACCAATACAACGCCATGAATTTGAATCAAAGTTCTTTTCTTATTAATTCAAATCTCTGTACATGGGTGTCTTCAAATTTCAGTTCTCCCTTCTCAGCTCTGTATGCTCTTGCTCATAATATTCATGCCTATGTTACAATACACAATGAGGGTGTCTATATCCCGTTTCCCTCTTGCGCTCTAAAGCTGTCTAATCTAACATTCAATTCTATCTACCTTCATTAACTACTATAAATTCCTTCTACCTACTAAGGACAAGAGCGGATCGCTCAAGGTCCGTTTACATTTTACAAGTGCACCTTCATTTAATTAACTTCAAGATAATTTCAAAATTTGCGTTGGGTGCTTGTCCAGTTGTTCTTTGCCTTCGCGCTGGCTCACTTGAGATG
The DNA here is from genome assembly GCA_009831015.1 of Picea engelmannii. Taxonomy (NCBI): domain Eukaryota; kingdom Viridiplantae; phylum Streptophyta; class Pinopsida; order Pinales; family Pinaceae; genus Picea; species Picea engelmannii. The sequence goes on along the minus strand of ML806919.1, from coordinate 63,709 downwards.
CTCCTGCATCAATGTTACCCAAGAAAAACTTCAAAGATCATAATGAACATACCTATTTTCCAAGACTACTTTCTCATGCAGCAAATCCAACAATCAAGCATGGGAAATTATGTGGAAAAGGAGTACTCTCCTCCTAGCTTCAATGCTCAACAAGAAACTAAGGCCCTTGAGACGTTAGTTGCATCACTAGTGTTAGGCATCAATACAATTTGTAGCCCCACTCATAAGCATGTTAGAAATTTCACACAAGCTTCCACATGCAACAATCAACTATCAACTATGACTCTCTATCATAACCATATTATAAATAGAAAATTGACCATCACAACCAAACATAAGCAATATTTTTTACAAGAGTTGGACTTTCCCCTTCCTTTCTTTTATTAAATCATTTTAGTGGTAATTTTTAATTATTTATTATTACTATTCTATTTATGTAGTATTATTATTATTAGCAAAAATTATAGTTCCCTAATACTATGCATCATTACTATGCATCATTGACATATAATGTTTCCTAATAATCCACCAAAATGTACTTATTAATACAAAGACATAATATTACAATAAAAACACAATATTTCAATTAAAGGAGCACCCATATAACTCAATAAGACATGTCAATCAAGCATAACACAAAGTAGAACATCATTCTTAATTCCATGACCTATATTCACCAATATGAAGGCTGACTAGTGAATATTTGAAGGTTGTTATTGTACTTTGTACTTTGACGAGCTATAAGTGTGTGGTTTTGAACTAGATGTTAGGTTTAAAACTACGTATTTGCTAAACTTTTATAAATATAATTATGCAATTCAATATCACCACAATATTATGTAGAACAATAGTCAATATAATTTGAGATAACCCAATTATATAATGCAATATGGGAAGGGGTTGTGACCAGTCAGTCATACCCCAAGTATATAGTAATAATAATAATATATTTATTAATATATTAATGATTATAAGACCTAATTCAACACTATAAACTAACATCCCCCTTAATACTGACTTAATATTGACTTAGGTGTAAGTTATATACATTATGATAATCCCTCCTTAATGACAAATTCCTCATCTCATGTAACCAAATATGACATGCAAGTAAGGAAAATGGCCACATGTGGTCTACCACATGGAGAGGAAATCACACCCCATGCATATAGTAATAATAATAATATTACAACTATTACAACTATTATTATTATTATTATTTTGTTTGTGAAATACATATGCAAAGGAACCCCACTAAGCACTTCCTCTGATTTCGAGGATGTTATCCAGGGTAAATAAGATTCCATAGAATCTTTTAAAAACTTACAAGTACAAAAATATACTCATTAAGAGCTCCACATGTTACTTGTGGGAATCGAACTGGGATAGGGAGGATAACACTCCTTGTAACCACCCGGGCTACAACTAATTGACCAAAATTTGGAATTTATCTCAGTAAACCCCTTGACATCTCCCCTCAATCCAAGGATGGTATCTAGGGTAAACTAGATTCTACAGGAGCTTGAGGCTTTGCCAACATGTCACTAGCGAGAATAGAACTTGGGTGGGTAGGATAAGTAAGTAATAGACATTATGATAACCCCTCCTTAATGAAAATTTGCTTAATCTCATGCAATTGAAGATGGCATGCAAGTAAGGAGAATGCCTACACATGGCATACCACATGGGGAGACACTCCACATGTTGCTTGATGTCAAAAATGATTTTACTGAAGGATAAACCTTTGATTTGTCGGCCACAGTGTTAGTTGGGACCATTTTGATCTATGTCCATTGAGGTGACAATTTTATCTTCTTGTTAAGGAGGTTAGCAACTTTCAACTTGTTAACTTAGCTACCATTTTGACCTTTGTCCATCGAGTTGACAATTTATCATCTTTATCAAGGAAGTTAGTAGCCTTAAATTTCTTAGCTAGGCTATTATTTGGGACCATTCTGACCCATTTCCATTGAGGTGATAGTGTTATCCTCTTTTTTAGGGAGGTTAGCAATGTTCAATTTGTCAAATACACTGTTAGTTGGGACCATTTTGACCTCATTCCACTGAGGTGACCGTTTTATCCAATTGTTAGGGATGTTAGAAACATTTGATTTGTCAAATAGGCTATTAGCCAAGATCAATTTGACCTTTGTCCACTAAGGTGACAATTTTATCCTCTTTTTAGGGAGGTTAGAATAGTTTCACTTCTAGTTTTGTCCTCCAACGACCCTCATGTCGACTGAATTTTGATGAATAGAGAAAAATATTCTTTCATTCTCATGAAGTCACCAAGCTTGAGAATTCCTAACTTTTATTCAAAATGATTGATTAAGGGGGTATTATTGGTGTTTGAACAACTTCTTACAGTGATTCACAAGGTCACTTTCCTCTTCACATAATAGTATATTGTATTCTACCGTGAGAGTAATAATGTTATGTTCTGAAGTTGTTCCACAATTTTACGAGGTCACTTTTCTCTTGACATAATAGTATACCTATTGTGAGAGTAATAGTGTTGTTCACTTTCCTCTTGACACAATAGTATTTCTTTGTCTATTGAATTTTGGCTTTGGTGTGTCTTCCGATGGAAAATTAACGTTGAGAATTTCTCGACCCTCGAGGAATAATTCCAATTTAATTTTCCAAGTGTCAAAATTTGACCAAATAAATATTATACTAGCATTCCCATTGATATGCACTTATTCAAGATGAGGTACAAATAATTGGCTAAATTTACAATGATCCCCCCTTGAAGGTATCTCCGAAAGTCAATTCAATATCTCTAATGGGCATGCCTGAGTTGTTACAATACTTAAGAAATTGGATGTTATTTTTATCCCTTATTCTAAGGTATTTCTTAAGATTCATGATCAAGGCGGATCATCTTATCTACATGTAACACTATATGTTCTAGTGTTGTTTTGTGGTACATATCATTTAAAAGGACAACAAGAACCATCATCCATATCTCTATAGAACTTTGGGATCTAATTAAATGTATTATCACATACGCCATTGATTATAATAGCATCGTAAAGTGAATTAATGATCTATGTGAACATAGAGTTGGAAGGGACACCAAAATGGTTATTCTTCCAACGGTAGTGATTGTAAGCACATACAAGACTGTGAAAAATGTTATGAATCACTTGGTTCCGTAGCCTCTTTAATTTATGAGGCTACAAAACCTTAGTAGTTGATTTACTTCCAAGAACATCATAACCTGAGTGCAATTCCATATGATAAGAATTTACATGTAACATGTAAGGGTGGGACCATAGCACATGCCTAGGGAGAAGGAGATAAATTAAGGATGAGAGGAAGAGACTACAAACAACAATTCTCTCCATGTAAAATGTAGTGCCAAGAATCACAAATGTTGAGGAGAAGTGAGTTGCAACAATGTTCATAAAGGTGGAGTCAACCCAGTGGATTACATGGCTTATGAGGAGTGTTGGAGTCATTAGAGGTTTGTAGGAGGAGCATTGGAGACATATTGTGGAGAACCCTTACATTGGAGCCTTGTTTGTGGATGGCATAACCTTGGATCTTGACATGTGTACCCTTGGAGTGCAGCTCTCCATATGTGTCTTTGTAGGTTGCTTGTAAGGGAATAAGTCGACACATGTATTTTTGGCCTCCCTTACCTATAATATATACAATAAAGGAGTGAGTCATTATTATCATCATCATTTTACTCTTTTCTTTGTACTTGTATTCTTGGAGAAAGGCTTTAGTTTTCATGAGAAAACCCTAAGAGTTTTCATGAAGAAGACGAAGAATGTCTTTGTTGGAGGATCCTTGTGAGATACTAGGGTTTACTATTGAGAAGGAGACATTGGAGATGACGATCACTTCATTCTCATTATTATCACTATTTTGTTATAGAGGTGACTAGGAGGAGCGCACTGGTCTTCCTCTCTCTCTTGGATCTTCACTTGTACTTTGTTTATATTGTTTTTGAGTTGTTAGGATTTCTTAGAGAATCTTGAATACTAGGGTTAGGGTTTATCCCTTGGAGACTTGGAGATTATGTTTTTGAGATGAAACCCTAGGTTGTACTTGTTGAAGAGAAGAATAAAATGAGACGTCTTTCTTTGGAGGACATTTTTGTGTGATGCAAGCTTGTTGGAACTACTTGGTGTGAGCTAGGGTTTTCATTGTTTTCCCTAGCTAGGGTTTTGGAGAGCTAGAGGATTGTACTAGCCTTGGGACAAAGCTATGGTATGTACATGAATTTCATCTTTATGCATATATATGAAGTTTTTAGCTGTCCAAGACATGTGTAACTACAGATTTGATTTCCATCCATCTATTTCTTCATGGTTTTGTAATTTCCAACACTGATATGTTGTGCTAATTTGACATAAGTTAAGGCTGCAATTGGTAAGTGATTTAAAATTTATATTGAAGAATATAGTGCAAATTTGTTGTTGTATTTACAAATATGATAAATTATTTTCAAATCTATTTTATGCATCATAGGATTTCCCTAGAGGATGAAGTTTATTGGAACACTTTGGTATCTTTTCTCTTGAATTAATTAGTGGATTGGGGTTGTTAAGAAGTGAAAGATTGTTTGTTGTTTTAGTTGTTGTATATATATTTCATATTTCTCTTGAATACTATGAGCTAGTATATGGTTGAGCCAAGGTAAATTCATTTAGTCACTGCATCACATGTGTTTTTTTACTTTAAGGGAATAATACATCATGGCCCAAAATCTTGCATATGTATAGGAATGGAACTCACTTTTTCCGCGCCATCCAATTTATCGATATTGCTATCAATGTTCATTGAATCTACCGCTAACTCCAACCAACATTCTACATCGCCAAGTCTTGTAAATAGGTGTTTCTGAATATTGAACATTGGAAAACAAAAATATTAAGGGAGAACATAATATTTCACATCAAATTACAATCAATAATCTCTAAAAACAATATTATTAAATGAAAAGTAGTTGTTTCCACGATTATCTTTCCTTGGATTTTGAATTTAAGTATACAAGGCAATGAAGGAAAATTTCATGAGGCAAGAGAAGAAAATAATTTATAC
>ML806919.1:42526-56771 GCA_009831015.1 Picea engelmannii | reverse complement strand
CACAGGTTTCAATCAAATGGTAGGAATTATTTAATATATTCATAAATACCTAGGATTTGTTGTATCTTCAAGGGAACCAAGTTATATTCCACCAAAAAGATAATGGATATTGTTCCCGATCTTTGAACATGTGATTCTCCATGATAAAAATGCTTTGGAGAATCATCCTCATGATATTAACCATGTAGACCATCATGTGCACGGTCTAGCATGTGCGGTGGGGGCGTCTCATGGGATCCAATAGTTTTAGTCTTCTGAGCCATAGAAAGAGAGGAAAATAGCCTCATGGGTATGTGGCTCATGCTAGGACGATGTGGGGTTGGTGCATCACTACTACCAACAACGTCCTGTCGGATCCAAAAATTCCTATAGAAAGAAAATGTTTGAGTATTGCTCTTATAAAGGTATCAAACAAAATTTTATAAATTAATATATGTCAGAAATAATAATTTTTTTAAAATGCGCTTACCCCACTTTTCTCTATATCCCACATTAAAATTCTCATCCTTTCTTTAGTCTCCTATGTATCTAGCTTACACCTAGCCAATTCAATGATTTCCCTATTTCCTTTCTCAAGGCCTTTCAATTTTTTTGCATTGGGTTGACAGAATCAAATATTTCATCACTCACATCATCATTCTTCGATGGTGTTCTCATCTACAACAACAAACACACATGTGAATTAAATTATTGTCAACAATAATTTATATGAAAATCATTGTTATACCTGTTGCGAGCTAGTCAATGCCTTCCCATGATCACCCCGCCACAATATAAGAAACATTACATTTTATAATGTTAGAAAATAATATAAGAAGCAACAATTATTAAAATGTATGTTAAAGATACAAAAATTAAAACATTAATTACAAGTTGGGTATACTGGTAGAACATAATTACCCCCATAATAGTAGCGCCTCTATCAATTCAATTCAAATCGTAATTGACCAACAACTCTTCCCCTCCAACTATTATTTTAATTGCACACATGAATATATGATTTCCTCACACCCCTAAAATATACAATTGAGTTTATTTCTTGTTGTCCTAGGTCTTGTACTATTTATAAGCCTTACAATATTCCCCAACTCCTTTTTCCTTCCATCAATATAAACCTTCACTCCATTATTGTGATTGTTGTCTTTTAGATGTATATAATTTGCAGGGACTGCATATCTCCACATACTTGGCATATATCGGACTAGCCTAAACCAATATTCATAGTTGTAGCATGGTTCGCCATACTCCATCAATTCAACAAGTCCTTCATCTTTCACCTTTATGTCATCCATGGAGAATACACTCATACCATGTATAGACGACAAAGCAATGTGATACATCCTCTCATTGACACAGAAATCAGTGTCCAACTGAGGAATTTCATTGGGTGCCCATCGTCTTACTATATGTTTGTACCTCAAGGGAACTTCGACGTCACCTATTCTCTAATCATCATAATAACATGATCCTCCTTCAGTAAGAAACAATTTGATGCGCCTACAAAATTTTCTTCTGACCTTTTCACCTCTAGTTGATCTCACCCTATTAGATGTGTTGGACATAACACTTTCCCCCTCCCTCCAAAAATTCTCTCTCTTGAGGATTATAGGTATGACAGGTACCTATTCATATGTACCTACACTCCACCAAATGAGAAAAAGTAGTTAGCAAAAGGGGATAATTTATGGACAATAAATAATTTGAACCTATCTTTCTAATGCCAAAGCCAGAAACTGTCATAATTTGACCGAACACATAATTTGACCCAATACATAATTCTTATTTTATTATTGTTTTAATGCTTGTTGGATGGCCTAAAATGGACCAGTTTTGGAATATAAAGGACCTTTGAAATCACAACACACAATTTTATCAACTTATTACAAGTTTCGCCTATAATAACTAGAACGTACTACATAACACTATAATCTACCCCAAGGATGATATGTTGAACAAGTGCTTAAAATAAATTATAATTTTTCATAGATTACAAACAGGGAGTAATATATAGCCAAAACCGACATGCACAATTATCTCCAAAGACGATCTTATTGACACCGAATTTTCTCATGAAAATTCAAGTATTAAGTTCCAACACATGTTCATGAGTACATTTAGATTAGTTTGGACTTCTCCACAATCCTCTTGATCAATTTGGAAACAATGGTGTGTGGACACATTAACAGTGGATTAATCATTGACAGTTCATGGACACATTGGCAGTGGATTCTGCATCAACAGTTCACGAGTACCTTGTCCATATTGGTACACTATTGTAGAGCTTTATTCCAGCCAAAGTGTGTTCCAGATTTATGTGTATGAGTTGGAGGGTTAGATCTAGGCATGAGTTTTTTCCAGGGGGCATCAGTTCAAGTAGCTATTTTTAGCCATTTTATATGGCTAGTAACTACCCATTTCTGACAACGAACTACAATTTTGGGGACCCGATTGTGAGATGTGGATATGATTTAGTTTTATCAATGCTCATATAAAGTGTGCTTAAGTGTTTTTTCTCCTTTTTTCATTTTTTTGGATAGATCATACATTTTCTAGATACCCATTATGGCCGATAACACGGGCATCAATTTTGGTGACATTTAAAGAAGACATGTTTTTTCGTTTTTTTCTGTTTTTTTCTTTTTCAAGATGGTCACACCATTTTTGGGTATGGTATGGTGAGCAACATGACTGCCAATTTTGGTGGAAATCAAAGGATAGGTGCTTTTGTGAGTTTTGGTTTTTCTAAAAGTAGCAGCTGCCATAGGTCACCCTTCTAGAAAACAAAGTGAGTGTCAACATTCAGAGGACTCTGAGAACTTTGGTATTTCATAATGCACCCAAGTTGAAGATTTGATGATTGGTGGAAGGTGCGCCTTTGTGGAGAGGGTGCCATGTGGCACATGTTGGAGATGTGTTAATTGGTTGACTACAGGAGGAGGACACATGCCTTGGAGAGGTTCCATTGATTTAAAAGTTGTCACTTGTCCTATGCTTAGCTCATGACAAAATGTGTCCCACGTGACACATACTGATTCTATCTAGGTATTATGAGTTGAATGTTCATTGAAAAGGGATTTTGTCATAGCGAACCCATCTGTATTTCATCTTGAGGTGATTTGTGTGAAAAACAAGAAATCCATTTAGCAGGTAACTAAAGGAAAAAAATGCTTTTATAACGAAAGTATAATTTTGAGAGAAAGCGCCTTTTATCATTTTTAAAAAGCATTTGATGATTTTGAGGAGATTATTCTTGAATAAAGTTCCCTAGAAAAATGAGGAATGTTCATATTATCGTATTCTTAAGTAGTGTAACCAATTAGTAAAAAAATATTGTTGTTATTGTTGTTTGTTATCAATATAAATACATACTGAAAAGAGTTAGCCAATACTAATTGGTGAACAAGATAACCTTGGTGAAACTCAAGAGGCAGGTTAGCCAATTAGTGTTATGTCAGTTGTCCCTGGAAGCATGTTTGTGCTTAGATTTTTCAACCATGATCAACATTGGTTTTTGAGTGTTGATTGTAGAAGATTTGTGAGAAATTTGTTCTTATGTTGGTTAAACCTTCACCCTAAATAAATTGTCAACTATGCATGTTAAAGGAAATGAATATGATGTGTCTCTTAGATGGTAGAGTAATGGTTAATCACATGTATGTTTTCTACATAGAAATTTGAGGATTAAATTTCAATGGAGGAGACGGCCTCCTCATGATCTACTACTACAGTCCCATAACCATTAATTGTTCACTGTCTAAAAATTTTGCTACTTGTTCTTACTCTTCTCTTTTTAGCATTGATATTTTCAATCTTTAACATCATTACTATACTTAAACCTTGTTGTATATATTATTTGGCTAGATATTTATCTCTTAGAAACACACTTAGTTATTTATGTGTTTAATTTTAGTATTTATGTAGGTGTTACTTTTCACTCCCGCACTGTACCTCTTATTCCTATTGACCTACTTTTGTTGTTGTTTGTTGGACATTAATTTAATTATCTCATCTTATCTTATCTTATCTTATCTCCCCTTTTTAGCAACTATGGTGGGTTTGTTGATTTGACCTTACTTATGTGGGTCTTTGCAGGGAACACGCCATGTATCTAGAATTTTTGTATCAACCTATTGCACCTCGTAAATATAACTATTGCACCTCATAAATCTGAGCAATATTTTCTTATATTCATGATCAACTCATGGTAGTATTATTTCAACATTCAAGCATAATTTATGTCCTAAATACATCCTAAATTGAATCGATGCAAGATGTATTGGAACGATTCGGTTTCTAGTGCCAACATCACACTAGTATAACAATTTATTTGAGGGTTTGAATACTTTTTCACTGTATAAATTTGATCTCTCTCCCAACATATCATCTAAGACATCTTCTATTTTTAGTACTCTAGCACTCATGATAAGGGTGAATAAACTAATTGGAAAATCACATGTCTTTGATGCATGATCTTTTGACAATGTTTCAATACATTTGGTATCTTAAACATGCCCTCAATTGAACCTATACAATACATTGTGGAACAACTTGGTCTTTGGTGCCCATGTCACACCAATTTATGGATTGTCACTTACTACAGAATGTATGGTCTTTCCTATGTTTGAATTGTAAAAACCTTTAAACATGATACAAACTAATACACTTCAATACAAGTGTACAAATTCTTGATATCTATGGTAGTGTTTGATCTTATTATTATTGGTAGCAATCTTCCCTTATGTAGTGATAAACGTGATATGACCAATTCTTGATATCTATTGAAGCATTTGATCTTATTATCACTGGTAGAAATCTTTTCTAGTGTAGTGATAAACGTGAGAAGGCCTCCTCATGGTCTACTAATACAGTCCCATAACCATTAACTATTCATTGTTTGAAAAAATTCCTACTTGTTCTTACTCTCCTTTGTTTAGCATTGATATTTTCAGTCTTTAACATCATTATTATACTTAAACCTTCTTGTATATCTTCTTTGGATAGATATTTATCTATTAGAAACAAACTTAGTTCATTATGTGTTTACTTTTAGTATTTATGTAGGAGTTTCTTTTCACTCCCACATTGTACCTCTTATTCCTATTGGCCTACTTTTGTTTTCATTTGTTGGACACTAATTTAATTATCTTATATTATCTTATCTTATCTCCCCTCTTTAGAAACTTTGGTGGGTTTTCTAATTTGACCTTACTTCCATGGTTCCTTGCAAGGAACACGCCATGTATCTAGAATTTTTCTATCAACCTATTGCACCTCATAAATCTGAGCAGGGTTTTTTTGTATTCATGATCAACTCATGGTAGTATTCTTGCAACATTCAAGCATAATTTATGTCCTAAATACATTCTAAATTGAATCGATGCAAGAGGTCTTGGAATGATTTGGTTTCTAGTTCCAACATCACACTGGTATGACAATTTGTTTGAGGGTTTGAATACTTGTTCATTGTATAAATTTGATCTCTCTCCCAACATATGATCTAATACATCTTCTATTTTTAGTTCTCCAACACTCATGACAGGGGTGAATAAACTAACTGGTAAATTACATGCCTTTGATGCATGTTATTTTGAAAATGGTTTGATACATTTTGCATCTTAAACACACCCTCAACTGAACCTATACAATACATAGCGGAACAACTTGGTATTTGGGGCCCATGTCACACCAATTTATGGACTGTCACTTACTACAGAATGTATGGTCTTTACTATGTTTGAATGGTAAAAACCTTTAAACATGATATAAACTAATGCACTTCAATACAAGTGTACAAATTCTTGATATCTATTTTAGCATTTGATCTTATTATAATTGGTAGCAATTTGCCCTAGTGTAGTGATAAACATGATTTTTATTTATCCTTCTTAATCACTGATTAAATGATAAATCGTTCACTGTATGTTTTTGTTGGATTTTTGTAAATTCTTACATTCATAGTCATTAGATGGATCTTAGAATACTGCAAATATACCGAGTAATTCTATTTTCATTTCAATTTTGACTGTCAAGCTATCATCTATTCCAAACACTCATTGACGAGGGCATCTTAAGTGTTGATATTTGGGATTTATATTGGTTCATTGGGTTCACTATTTTTATCACTACCCTAAAGTTATAAAATTACCCAAGTTGATATACAAATTTTCATACCACAAGGGATAACAAACTCATAATCATCTTATTGATATTCAAAATTATATAATTTTGCTGTCCTAGATCTATGTTCTTGGTATGTCATTGCAAACACATATTTTCCATATTGGTTCTAATTAGAAGTTGACATCATTGGCTTATGGTCCCTTAGTTTTTGATGGCATGATATGGTTAATGAATGATGACAACATCAATGCCTTCATGATTCCAATAATAAATGCATTGAGTTTGATCATTTCTCATCGTTGTTTGGATATTTCAAATCTGGTTTATTTATGATGATGAACTAGTGTTGATTTAATTGATTGAAATATTATAATATCCACCATTAATATTTGTTGACTTTGAATGATTAACCTTGCTATCACTATCTCTTACAAACAATAGTATATTCGTCATTCATTTGGTTCATTACTACATACAAAACAACATTTGATATTTTTTGGAATGGTGTCTCAATAATATAAAACTTGTGATAAGTAATGCCCTATACTTTCAATGTTTTCCTTCATACATTTGAAAAATATAAAAAATATAAAATGTTGTTTTGTATGTAGAAATGAATCATAGAGACATAAAAAAATATAAGTCAATGTTTTGCTTCATACATTTGAAAAACTAATGGTTGAAGTTACATAGATATATTCACAACATGGTACATATCAGTGAAGTTTCAAAAATGTGAAAAATAAAAGGTTTCTTTCTAGAAAAATGAATAATAATAACAATAATCTATTTTTTAAGGTCACAGTCAATCTAGATACTAATTTGGTGTATGGGAACCCCCCTCCACATAGTGATTTCACTGCTAAAGTCTATGGAGGTGTACATACCCTACCCCCTTCTAGATTTGAATCTATGACCTCCTAGGAGGAAACACATGTTATTAACCATTAACCTTGATTTGTTGATGGTATTGGTTGATATATTTATTTGATATATTACAAAGAAATAGGTGTATGGAATATTAAAGTTATTTTGGAAATGACTCAATGTATGCTTCAAGGAAAGAAAATGGAGTCAAAATTCTAGGGAGACGCAATTGTCTATGTAGCTCACATCATTCATTAGATTACCATTTGTGTAGTTCAAGGAAAGACTAAACATTTTAGAAATTGTGCATCAAGTGCATAGGCCCATATTCCCAAGGTAAAGAAAAACAAATTAGAACCTAAGATTGATTATTGTGTTCTGGTAGGCTATAGTGAAATTTTAAAGGCATATTGTATATATAATCCCTCCACTCATCAAGTGATAGAATGAAGGTATTTGATGAAGTCCTATCTCACCATACATTGATATCTTTCCCACTAATCTCTATAGAGTTTTAGAAAACAATTTCAATGGATCTCTCTGCTCCACACTTTAATGACGATTCTCCTCCCAAAAGTGTTTCCTCAAGCACTCTTTCTACAATGAAAAATCAATTGGAAATTGATGGTGATATTATTATTGATTCACTTGAAGTATATTCTTTTATAATTATTTCACCTCCTAATTCCCCTACAATTGTATAAATTAATAATGTTGAATATATTCCTCAATCTAGTCCAAAACTTATGAGTCTTATGCTAATTTTTTTTTTTAATCTATTCTTTCGAACTCCCATTTTCCTTCCTAAATGTGAACTTGGTCCTTGTTGACATTTACAACCTCTATTTGATGCTACTATTTATCTCTCTTTAGTGGATAGTCTTCTCTATGGTACTCATACTCAACCAAATATTTCATCTGTAGTTAGATTGAGTTATTGGTATCTATAAGTACCTAGTGTGAGTCACTAGTAGGGAATTCAAGTGTATTTTATGCAATTTGAAGGGAATCATAGAAATGGGTATTCAATGTGTATTAAGAAATGATATTCATCTTCAAGTATTCTCTAATGAAAACTAGGTCGGTAATCTTGATGGGCATCATTCCAACTCTAGTTTCTTGTTTACTCTTTTTTGGGGGCCAATGTCCTGGTGTTATAAGAAGCAATATATGATGGTTCTATCTTCTACATAAGTTGAGTACTCTAGTGCTATCCTCGATGGAAATCATCTTTTCTAGAATGTGATAATTCTTGATCAGTTAGGTCTTCCTCAAAAATGTCCCACCCGTCTCTATTACAACAATCAAAGTACCATAAAACTTATTCATAATTACGTGGATAATTAAAAATATAAACATGTTCTACTTTGAATGTCATTATATCTATCATCTCTGTTGTATAGGACGAATTATGCATATCTTTGTTCCTTTTATCAATCATCTTGCAAATATCTTCACCAAAATCTTTTCGGGGCCCACCTTCCCTAGTTCATGGCATCATATTGGTGTGGGAGACTTTCCATTTAGGCAGTATATTGTAACTTAGTGTCATCAAAACGTTTTTGGGGCTCTCTCAACTATGAAGTGGTGTTATCCCAATATATTCCTAAGAGGAAGGCTTGGGATAATTCTCTGCAATGCCATCGAGGATTTTCACATAATTCACAAGTTATGAAGTGGGGCAATCCCAAGATATCCCTGGGATGGAGGCTTCAAAATTTCTCAGCCTAAGTCATATACCCTTTTGTTTTAGGATTTATCTAGTAACCTCCACAATAGGATTTGTATCAATTTTAACTCTTCAAGTGGAATTTACCATTTTCCTTTCATGGTACCTATATCGTCACACAAAGAAACCCAAACATAAAAACAAGAAATTGATTGAACCTATGACAGTAAATAAGGAAATACTTCAGAAAGGGTTACAATATATTAGGGCTTATAACAAACAAAGTTAGAAACCCAAGGTTTTTGTGGTGAGCACGAACATGAAATGATGATGTCTCTTCAAAGAGGACCATAATAGGTTATCAATAGTAGTGGGGTTTTGTTCCTGGAAGAAAAACCATATTGAAGATGAAAAATGCAAAAAATTAACCCTTTTCTACAAATTCAAGGACAACTTTAAGCCACATTCAGTACTATGTAGAGGTACTCACCATCTCTCACATGTAGGTGCGTATTTCCCTCAGTCTCGACATAAAATTGTAGAATTACCCTCTCTCATGCACTGGTGCAAGTATCAGAGGTATTTACCTCGATCTCAGTTTCAAATGGTCTAATTACCCTCTCTCGCATGCTGGTGTAGGAGGTATTTCCCTCGGTGCTCTCAATGTCAAATGGTCGAATTTCCCTCAATACTCTCAACATCAAATGGTATCTTGTGCTCAGGTGGTGGTATGGATATCCCTTAGTACTCTCGATGTCAAATGGTCTCTCTTGCATAGGTGGTATTGAGAGCCCTTAGTACTCTTGGTGTCAAATGGTCTCTCATGCACAAGTAGTATGGAGATTAATAGTTTGTCAGTTATGGTACTCTCGGCGTCAAATGATCCCTAAAACTTCCATTCATTAATATTATATCCATTAGTCTATATAATAAATTTAAACTATAAAACCTAACCAATACAACCCCTAAACATTAACCATTATAATCCCTAACACCTAACTATTTCAAATGTTAACTAACAAACCATTATTTATTATAACATCTGTAAATCACATAGTTTTGACCCCAATAACCTGCCACYCGTAAAACCTATAATCTGTAACCCCTGTAACTCCTAAAAATTAAACCTTCTAATGCTCACCACCCATAATTCCTATAATCCCTAGCCATAACAACTAATATATAAGTTATCCCTCATAAATACTTGCAACTAAAATTTATAACCTTAACACCTAACCCATATATCCCTAATAACCTCTAAAAACCACCCCTTATAACTTTTATAACATTTATACCTTATATCCCATATCACCTATTCCCAACTATAATCCCTAACTCCAATAAATCACATSCTTAATCTTTGTAACCCTTMTTTATAATCTTTATTGCCTATAACSCATACAACTCATAACCCCTAACCCTTAACCTCTGTAAAMCCTAATCCATAAAACCCATATAATATTTTTAATCTATAATCTATAAAACCTCTAACACCAATAATAACTAATCCTTATAACTCATATAACCCTCACCCCCTATAATTTCACATCCTTAAATATTCCTAATCCTTATAATACTCAAGACTTAAAACATTTTAACTCCTGTAAACCATATATCTTATAACACCTAAATATAATTCTTGGAACCCGTCTTGTAATCTCTAATCTGTATTTATGGTAATCCGTATAATCCCTCTCAAACATTAACCTTACCCCCATAGTAATATAACATTGAATACTTATAATCCATAAGCCTTAAACATTATAAGTCATAACCCCTATATCCCCTAAGATATAATCATTTCTCCTTATAATACCCATATTTTCTAACCTAAATCATCCATGACAATGGAAATGATGATGATGATGATGACAATAATGATGATGAGGATGATGACTGCAATGAAAATGATGACGATGACGATGACGACGACGACGACGATGACGATGACGATGACGATGACAATGACGATAATGATGATGATGACAATGTTGATTACGGTGATGACAATGAGGACGACAACGATGACAAAGACAATGATGAAATTTATGAGGAGTAGGGCACTGAAAGTGTTGATTATGGTGGTGATAATGATGATGAGGATGATGATGAAGACAATGATCACGGTGATGACAATATGATGATGATCATGACAATGGAAATGGAGATGATGATAACAATGATGATGATGACGACGATGATGATGAAGATTTTGAAAATGACGATGACAACGATGATGATGATGATGAAAATGACAATGACGGCGATGATGATATGATGATGAAAATGTTGATTATGGTGATGAGAATGATGACGACGATGAAAATGACATGAATGATGATGAATGTGATGACAATGAAAATGACGACAACAATAATGACTGTGATGACAATCACAATGATGACGAAAAAAATGATGATGATGATGAGGAGTAGGGTTCCAACAATGTTGATTATAGTGGTGATAATTATAATGAGGACGAAGATGATGACAATGATCACGACGATGAGGATGATGATCATGACAATGACAATGACGATGACGATGATACGATGATGATCATGACAATGACAATGACGACGATGATGATATGATGATGATCATGACAATGACAATGACGATGATGATGATGAAAATAATGATGACTACAATGATGATGGTGATGATGATGATGATGACTACGACAATGACGATGATGATGATGATGATGAAAATGATGATGATGATGATGATGATGGAATTTACAATGATGATGATTATGATATTGATGATGGCGATGACGATGACGATGGTGACAAAGACAATGTTGATTATGGTGATGACAATGACGACGACGACAATGATGATGACGACGACGACGATGAAAATGACATGAATGATGACGACTGCGATGACAATGACAATGATGATAACGATGACAATTGTGATGATAATGACAATGATGACGATGATGATGAGTAAGTCGTCGACAATATTGATTATGGTGGTGATGACGATGATGAAGAGTAGGTCGTCGACAATATTGATTATGGTGGTGACAACGATGATGAGGACGATGATGATGACAATGATCATGATCATGATGATTATGATGATATGATGATGATCATGATAATGACAATGATGATGATGATGACAATGTCGATGATGATGATGATGATGATGATGATGAAAACGACTATGACAATGACAATGATGACGATGATGATGACAACGACGATGACGATGATGATGATGAAAATGACGACGACGACGACGATGATGATGATGATGACGACGATGACAATTACATGAATGATGACGACTGCAATGACAATGATAATGACAAGAATGATGATGACTATGATGACAATGATGATAATGATGATGATGAGTAGGTAAAATGTTGATTATGGTGGTGAAAACGACAATGAGGACGATGATGATGAAAATGATAGTGATGATGACGATATGATAATGATCATGACAATGTCAATGACGATGATAATGACAATGACGACGATGATGGTTGTGACAATGACGATGACAATGATGATGATGACAATGATGATGATGATGATAATGGAAATTACGATGATGATGATGATGGAAATGATGATGAATATGATGATGAAAATGATGACGATGACGACGATGATGATGAATACAATGTCTATTATGGTGATGAAAATGACGACGACGATGACATGAATGATGATGAAAGCGATGACAATGATTATTATGACAACAATGATGACTGCGATGACAATGACGATGGTGATGATGAGGAGGATTAGGGCACTGACAATGTTGATTATGGTGGTGGAAACGATGTTTAGGATGACGATGATGATAATGATCATGATGATGACGACGATGATGATATTATGAAGATCATAACAATGAAAATGACGACGATGATGACAATGATGATGATGACAATGAAGATGACGATTATGACAATGACAATGATGACAATGACAACGACGACGATGATGATGAGTACAATGACGAAGATGATGGTGACGACAATGAAAATGTTTGTTATGGTGATGAAAATGACGACGATGAAGACGATAATGAAAATGATGATGACTACGATGATAATGATAATGAAAATGATGAGAACAACGACGACTGCGATGACAATGAAAATGAGGAAGATGACAATGATGATGAGGAAGAGGAGTAGAGCTCCGACAATTTTGATTATGGTGGTGACAATGATGATAAGGACGACGATGATGATGATATGATGACGATCATGACAATAGAAATGACGACGATGATGAAAATGACGATGACAACGATGATGATGATGAAAATTGTGACAATGATGATGATGACGACGATGATGAAAATAACAATGATGATCATGATGATGATGAAAATGACTATGACGAGGACGACGATGATGATGGTGACAATGAGGATGACGATGTTTATTATGGTGATGACAATGATGATGATGACGACAATGATGATGATGACGATGATGACAATGAAAATGAAAATGAAAATGATGACGACTGTGATGACAATGACAATGATGATGAAAATGATGACGACAAAGATGAAGATGATGATGATTAACCCATATAAATAAATACTTTAAAAATAACAAATCATATAAAATATATAATCACATACCTCCTACATTTCAACATTTCTGTAATATAATTGATCATCTTCTTCTTCATGCAACTCTACATCTGTATCATCTGGTTCATAATTGACATTGAAAGTATTGGCCATATCAACATCATCATCAATGTCATTTTCAATAATATCATTGTCAATATCATCATTGAGAACATTTTCATCTACATCTATCTCAACTTCTTCAACTTCTTCGTTTGATAGTACATCTACCTCATGCTCATGTGCATCTTCTTATTTTGGTACATTATGCTTTATAGACCTTCCTCTTGGATCATATCTAATAATGTACGACCAACCTACTTTACTTGAAACCTTTGAATAAAATACTTGCTCACATTGGCTTGGAAGAACATAAGTTTCTATACTCGGATCAAATATCCTTGTATTAACCATGGTAAATCCATTGGCATGCTCAATAACAGTTCTATCAAGATCACATTCATTAATCTGTAACTTGTACCATTTGAACTTGAACATAACTAACTTGAAGGATTTAAAGTAACACTTGATTATATCATCCAAATACCCATAGCATCTATTTTTGGATATTGTTGGATGCCTTCCACTTCTAGAGGAAACATTAGTGACCTAAACGATTGTAGTTATCCCACAATCAAAGGTTTTCTTCTTGTCATCCAAATTTTTATGTGAAATTTATGACCATTGCACCACATAGCCTTGTGGTGTGTCAACCACAATATGCCTGGCACGTAAAAAATGCATTATCAATCAATAAACATATTTAGACAACACCACATAGATTAATATAATGGAAAAAAAACCGAAACATGATGTGGCTGAATAATATGCTTTCCTATTTGTCTTTTAAACCATATTTTAAATCAATTCCCCTCTGAGTAATATCGGTATCTTGATTACAATGAGATTCTTTAAACAATGTAGCCACCCCTTCCCATGATAACCTACCATTACATTGTATACATCAAT
>ML806919.1:7753-40776 GCA_009831015.1 Picea engelmannii | reverse complement strand
GTAGCTTCCTCAAGGGGTTACCTTTTAACCATCTTAACCCACTTTCCTTATTTTAGGGTTAGCCCACTTCTAACCACTTGTCCACTTAGTAATTTCTCCATTAAATTTATTATTTAAATAATTTATTTTCTATCCACTTTGACTTATAGTACATTCATCACTTCACTTTACCTCAAGGGGTTACCTTCTAACCATATTAAACCACTTTCCTTATTTTAGGGCTAACCCACTTCTAACCACTTGTCCACTTAGTAATTTCTCCATTAACTTTATTATTTAAATAATTTCTTTTGATTAAATTTGACTTATAATACACTCATCACTTCACTTTATTATTTACCTTCTAAAATCTCTTAAACCACTTTGACTACTTTGACCTTTGGGGGCTTTTAGATGACTCATAAGGGTTCTCCAACTTCACATGGCCATAACTCTCTAACCGTGAGGAGTTATGTGAAGTTCCACATACCACCGGAAATGGAATGACATGTACTATCCATATAGAATATTATTAATTTCAAATATATCAAAAACCATACCATTATCCATCAAACAAACTTGGGTCCATTACCCAAACCTTTCTCCAACTTCACATGGCCATAACTCTCTAAATGTGAGGCATTATGTGACGTTCCACATACCACCGGAAATGGAATGACATGTACTATCCATCTGGAATAGTCTTACCTACAAATATATCAAAACTCATACCATTATCCATCAAAAAAACTTGGTTCCATTACCCAAACCTTTGTGCTACCGAAATTTTCTACCAGACTTTCTTCAAGGGTTGACATCAATGAAAACCAACCCAAATAATCAACAATATCCCCCTTTGGAATTGATGGAAACACTTTGATTCAATATTGAAGTCATATAACTCATGCTCCCCATGTGACCATCGCTCCCCCTAGAACCATGTCTATGCGTTTTTTCTCCAAGCTTTTACCTTTGCATCTGATAAATGTCTCCCCCTTTGTCATCAATGGAAAAGGTATCTTTCCATCTGAGGATGCTCCCCTTAACTGGATTGTCCTTGGGGATACTCCTCCTGACTGAACTCTTCATGAAACTGATCTTCCAACCTGAACTGTCCTCTTTATGGTGCTTCCTCATGTAAATCTAAGACATATAGGATAAGCATTCAAAAGCATTCATTTTGGAGTAGAAATTACTCTAAGTCTCTGGCGTAGATACTCAAAGGCTTCCCGTGGAAGCGGTTTTGTAAATATGTCTACCACTTGTTCTTTTGTTCCCACATATTCAACTCTGATGTTCTTCCCTGCAACATGTTCCCATAGAAAGTGATACTTTATTGGAATGTGCTTCGTCTTGGAGTGCATCACTGGGTTCTTTAAGATACTGATGGTACTTATATTATCACAATAGATTGGAATGGGCTCATCATGCTCAACTTGTATATATGTAAAAGTTTGTTTCATCCATAGAACCTAAGTACAACATCCTGTTGTTGCAATATACTCTGCTTCGACTATAGATACAGATAATGATGATTATTTCTTGCTTATCCAAGATATTAAACACTCACCCAAGTAGAACTCTACTCCATTGGTGCTTCGTCGGTCATCAATGCAACCCACCCAATCTGCATCTGTGTAGGCAATAAGTGATATATCCTTTCCTTTTGGATACCATAATACAAACTCTTATTTTCCTTTGAGATATCTGAAAATCCTCTTCACTGTTAAGACATGTGATTCCTTTGGTGTTGTTTGAAATCGTGACACCTGTCCGACTACCTGCATTACATATGGTATGGGTGTTGTCACATATAGTAAGCTACCAATCATTGACCTGTATTACTCTGGTCTGTAGAATTTGAATCATCATCTTTGCTGAACTTGCAACTCGTTTTCATAGGAGTGGTAACTGATTTGCAATCTTCCATTCCGAACCTCTTTAGCCTTTATTTGATATACTTAGTTTGAGAAATAAAAATTCCTTGGTTGTTTTGACATATCTGAAGACCCAGAAAGAAGGATAGTTCTTCGAGTAATGACATTTCAAATTCATTCTGCATATCCTTTGCAAATTTATGGCTTAACCTGTCATCATTGCTTCCAAAAATAATATCATCAACATAAAATTCAATTAATAAAATACTATCTTGAGTTAGCTTGATGTAGAGGTTGTTGTCTGCACTTCCTTTTCTGAAACCCGCCTATTGTAGATATTTATCCAGTCTAGAGTACCATGATCTAGAAGCCTATTTTAGACCATACAAGTCCTTATTCAATTTGCACACGTAATCTGCATTCTCTGACAACTGAAATCCTTCTGGTTGTTCAATGTAGACTTCTTCTTCATAAAGTTGTTCCATTGATTCATTTTCTTCTTCCTTTAATTCTTGTCCACATGTTTCATCAATTGTTACATTGATGATTTCCACAACTTTGTTCAACCTCATATTGTAACACTTGTATGCTTTCTTTGTACTTGAGTAACCAACAAGTACTCATTTGTCCACATGAGAGTCAAACTTTCCCATTTTGCCATCTTCTCCTTTGATGTAGCATTTGCTTCCAAATACTCTGAAGTGCTTCACATTTGCTGGTATTCATTTCCATAGCTCGTAGGAAGTTTTGTTATTGTTGTTTTCTGAGCATTAATCTATTTTGAAAGTGAATTTTTGTATGCACTGCATGTGTCCAAAAAATATCTGTCAATTTTGAATCCATTAGCATTGTTCGAGTTATTTCCTGTGTAATTATCATCCATTATGATAATGTTCCTTTGTCTTTGAACCAATCTATGAATCCATGCTCTCATCCACTGTCATATATCTGTCCAAACCTGCTAAGTGTTCTTATGAATCCATCTCTGTCCATACTGTCCAAGACTCTACTGCACATTGTCCATAATGTTGACCCATTTATCAATGTATTATCATGAAGTATTCACTACTACAATTGATTGTACTTCTGCTAACTAAATGCTCTGGATCTGTCTATTCAAACTCTGCAAGTTTCTCGAAGGATGGTTCTTTGGTATGTCACAGTTATCGCATAGACTCCCCCTGTCTAATATACATGTCTGATGTGTATTCATCATCATCTTTATTGATAGATTCATCATCTCTCTAAGCTCTGACTTCTTTCTTCTTGTATGTGGGTTCATATTTCACTACAATGCGTGAAAGTACAATCTCTTGAATGTGTTCCTTATTTACCTGTCATTCTTTTCTTTCATTTGTTTTCCAAACCTTTATGTATCTAACATCTTTCTTTTTCTCTATAGAATTTTCTTCATCTCATTTTATTGCCAATCTTGCGATCTCTGGGACCTAGTCTTTATTCACCTGTTCTTCGTGTTTTCTTATCCATACTTTCTTACATATGATATAAGTGTTCTCTTTCATGTAAGTATCGATCATTCTTCTACAATCACTAGAGATGTGTCCATAGTTATGACATTTGTAACATTCAATGTTACGTGGAGTCACATAGGCATTTATTTTTGAACATTTCTTTTATTATCCCTGCAATATGAAACCTTATGTCCAAAGTTAGTACAATAAAAGCAATGACCATAAAAGAAATTCGCATACCTGGGAGTGAATGATCTTCTTTGTGGTGCAGTCCTTCTGAATTTTTTCCTTGACTGATCATGATCATGATTGAAGATTCTTTGTTGCTTGAACATGGATGGTCTTCTTGAATATGTATCTTCAATATTTTTCTTAGATTATGGTTGACCATGATTCCTTCCTTTGAGTACTTCTATATAAATCTTTCTATTTTCTTCATTATTCTTTTTTATAAACCTAGAGTGCTTCTCTTCATTCTCTATAACTGATGTGGATGTTTCTATCTCTTCAATTTTCTTGTTGAGCTTGACGATTTTACTTCTCAATCTGACTTCTTCAAGATTCTCAACCTCTTCTTATTTCTTCATTATCTAACACTTCATGACTTCTTCTGTTCTTTTCGCTTCTTCAAGTTGAATTTTTAATGTGATTATTTCTTCTTCGAGTCCTTTCTCTTCTTGACCAAACTCTACCTCAAGCTGGTTTAGATTGTTAGTTCTTTCCTTAAGATGATTTGTCAATATATTCTCTCTCATTTATGCTTCTTCCTTCTATGCTTCTATGTTGGCTTCCAAATACTACTTTTGATATTTAAGATTTTCTTCGATCTTTATGGCTTCTTCTAGCCGAGTTCTTAAGTTCTTGATGACCTGTTGGGATTATTCAAAAATGTGAACACTTTCCTTTTGTTTCATCAATTATTTCTTGAGTGACTTGTTTTCTTCTCTTAGTTCATCTAAAGCACTAATCAATTCTGCTTCATAATTGTCTTCCTTTTCAATCAGTTTTTTTATCTCATTTCCTTCATGGCATTTTATTTAAAGATGTTCGTGTTTTTCACAATTAAAGCAAAACAACATACCTATGGTGATTATGTACTCTTCATCTTTTGAATCAGTTTGACATGGTGAGTATAATTCTTCTTGATATGTATCTGCATCTTCTTTGTCATTTTATGAATCTGCGATGGATGAAGAATATATGTCATGTAACTTATCCCAAAGTTCTTTCGCTGATGAACATTTACCAACCTTTTATCTTACCGAATTAGGTAATCCTTCCCAAATGAAATCCATTGCTATTTTGTTATTCTTCTTCAATTTATTCTTCTTTGCAGTCTTTTCCCTTTTTGAACTATCATATCCTGTTACAACGGATAGTCAAATATAATGTTCGTGTCCCTATAAAAATACTTTCATCCTTATGCTCCACATCTCATACTTAAAACCATTCTGACCATTAAACATTGGTACTCCATTCTCAGAATAATCCATTATCTCCTTCCAGTGGTTAAATTGTTTCCTGAAGGAACAGACTCTGATACCAGTTGTTTGATTACTGAGAGGGGGGGTGAATCAATAATAGAACAATTTAATCCTTTTTCACCATAAAATGCAAGTGTTATATCAATGCAACATTATCATCCAATAGTTGCAGAGTAAATAAACAATGAACAAATGATAAATCACACACATACATAGTACACCAGTGTTTTATGTGGAAACCCAAAGCAGGGTAAAACCACATAATATTTTTTCTTATATGTCTTTAAGAATTACATTCATTGGAAGCACCAACTTCCTTTGTTTTCCAACTGCAACTAGGTGGAGGCTCCAAGCCCCTAGTTTCTTAGGCTACAACCTGAGAGAATCTCCAACTCCCAAATTATCTCGCTACAACCAGAAGGAGGCTATGACCCCCTATGTTCTCCGACTACCATCAGAAGGTGGCTACAACCACATGTCCTTTCCCTGTCCAACCGCCCTGAAATATAAGTAGAATGATGGAACCGCTGTCACACTATCACTGTGAGATATATTGTTGTAAACCTGTACCAATCAACCTATAACAACTTGTACCAATAACCTGTGCCAACATGTACCATACATCAACTTGTACCTCAACCTATACCATCAACAAATTCATCAACTATGCACCAAACCTATACAAATAACTTGTCCAAACAACCTATAATAAACCTGTACCATAAAAAAATGCATCAACCATGCACCAACTTGTACCTCAACCTATACCATCAACAAGTGTTTCAACCATGCACAAAATATGTACCAATCATGCATCAAATACACATAAACTATGACTCATCAATATGTACCAGCATCATCAACTATACACCTCATGTATGTGCCAACTCATCAACTACTTGTCTCAACCATGTACTCAACATGTACCTCAACCAAAATCCCTCATCAATTTTATCATCCAAATCTGATCTATAACTCTTTAATAGACCCGATGTATATGATCACATACCTGCAAACTTTACTTAACTTTAACAACAAGAGACTAGCATTTTCATCAAACTTTACTTTAGTCTCACGTGACTAATTTTGGATTAGTCAAAAACCATAACTTGCAATAATCATAACTATGTACCTATAATGAATAAAGATCTGAAAATGGTACACAATGTTCTTCAATGTATTTTATGCAATTCCTACAGATTTCACTACTTGGAACCTCTCAGAAAAGGAGTTATAGTAAAAATGGCATACCTTGTTGAATTCTGGCTTATTCTAGAGAGCGAACTTGTATAGCATGCCCCACACATAATATTTGGTGTATGGATATGAAAATTGTACATAGAATACTACATACTTTACGATAACAAATACATTTGGTCTTACTGAATTTGGATATGTTATGAATAAGTTATGATGTTTTTACCCAAAACACTTGTTTTAGACTAGTTTCAAGACTAGCCACCAACCCTATTTTCCACGGAGTGTAACTCCAAAAATACAACGACACACAAGCTAAAATTTGTACCACAACTACTTGGATATGTTGCCTCAACGGCCTCCCAATTTCACGGTCTGAATCATTCTATAAAAAAAATTATTGTGAAAATGGTGAGATGACCTGTAAATAACATACCTTAGAAAACATCATCAAAATAATTTATCCTCCCTTGAATTTCGACCTTGTTTACTTCACCTTCTCTCTGAAATTCGGCTTAGATATCCTTTGATTACCTTAGTCACTTGTATATATTAAATATGCTCAAGTGTGATTAAAATGAGAGAGCCTTGCCTCTTATTTATACTTTCATGTAGCTTCCTCAAGGGGTTACCTTTTAACCATCTTAACCCAATTTCCTTATTTTAGGGTTAACCCACTTCTAACCACTTGTCCACTTAGTAATTTATCCATTAACGTTATTATTTAAATAATTTATTTTGTATCCACTTTGACTTATAGTACACTCATCACTTCACTTTACCTCAAGGGGTTACCTTCTAACCATCTTAAACCACTTTCCTTATTTTAGGGCTAACCCGCTTCTAACCACTTGTCCACTTAGTAATTTCTCCATTAACTTTATTATTTAAATAATTTATTTTGTATTCAATTTGAATTATAGTACACTCATCATTTCACTTTATTATTTACCTTCTAAAATCTCTTAAACCACTTTGATTACTTTGACCTTTTGGGGCTTCTAGATGACTCATAAGGGTTCTCCAACTTCACATGGCCATAAATCTCTAACTGCGAGGAGTTATGTGATGTTCCACATACCACTGGAAATGACATGACATGTACTATCCATATAGAATATTATTAATTTCAAATATATCAAAAACCATACCATTATCCATCAAACAAACTTGGGTCCATTACCCAAACCTTTCTCCAACTTCACATGGCCATAACTCTCTAATCGTGAGGAGTTATGTGACATTCCACATACCACCGGAAATAGAATGACATGTACTATCCATCTGGAATAGTCTTACCTAAAAATATATCAAAAATCATACCATTATACATCAAACAAACTTGGGTCCATTACCCAAACCTTTGTTCTACCAGAATTTCTTCAAGGGTTGACATCAATGACAACCAACCTAAATAATCAACAACATATCTAAATGAAAAACCTAGATTCCACTTTGCATGAAACCACTCCTTTCTCCTACAGAAGGATCCACTGCACCTTGACTTGCAGACTACCACAGGCCCGGAGCGTCTGATCTCTGGAAATGGATCCAGGGGGGGAGCAACCCCCCTCATACAGAAATGTGATCGCGAATGATCAAGAGGGAACAAGAGCCAAGTGACTGGATTTTGAGCCACTGCCCCATCTGCGGGAACAAATCCTTGCCAAAGAATAAGTTTTTAGCAAGGAGGTGGATGGAGAGACGAGTACATCTCATCCAAAGGCGTCTCGAGGATGGGAACCGGGAAAATGCATTCCCCAATTTGATAACCTCCTAGGTATACTATCAACTCGACCAGGGTTGGGGAACACACTCAGTTCATGAAAGAGCATGCCCTCATAGGGAAATTTTTGGGTCTCTGGCCATCAGAAAGGGACCTCATGCGATGGATCAAAGCTTGGTGGAACCCTAAGGGAGACTATGAAGTTCAACTCAGCTCCAAGGGGTTCTTCACGATCATCCTCTACATCCTAGAAGATAAGGACTAGATCTTCGACAATGGACCATACTTCTACAACTCTGCATGACTCTTCCTCAGGTTCTGGACAGATCGTTTTAGCCTAGAAAAAGAGGATTTCACCATGGCACCAATCTTGATCCGACTATACTCCCTACCCCAAGAATTCTGGCTTGAGGAAATTCTCATGGGAATAGGGAACATAGTGGGAAGATATGTAAAATCCTCAGAGGCGACAAAAAAAAGGAAATACACCTCCTATTCCCACATTTGTGTATACATGGATATCTCGAAGGCCTTACTAAGTTCAGTAACTATAGAATAACAAGAGGAGGATTGGAACCAAACCATGGACTATGAGCACATTCCCTTCTGGTGCAGAAAATGTCATGAGCATGGTCACCTCTTCCATGATTGTCCTTTAAATGATCAAAATCCAAAAGCAGGGAACGGAAAGCAAAAGGATTTCTACACAATAGTCACATGAAGGAAAAAAACAACCCCCTAGGAAGAACAATCAAGAAAGAAACCAAAAAATCCCCATCAACAACTCTTTTGATATCCTAAATCAGCTCCCAGTAGAAGAGGAGGTGGAAAACCCACACAAGAAGGGAAACCAAGACAAGGAGAAGGGGAAGACCAAGCTACATCCTAAATCAACAAAAGGACCGAACCAAGAAATTGATCCCACAATCCAATAGAATGAGGATAAACTAGAGGATGGGGGGGACACTTTCATGCAGTTAGATGATCAATATCTAGTAGACATTGACCTGGAGAAACTGGAGGAAGCCTTCAATAAAAAGGAGCTACAAACCATCCCAGTAGAACAACTCAGGAAAATGCACAAAGTATTCATTGATTCCACGGCAGGGGCCACTTCGCGACTAGGAATATCCCCATATCCAACACTTGAGCCTAGGTTCACCCCCCGAGAAAGCAAGCGCAAAGGCCGCAAATCAGCACACCAACTCATCAAAGAGGTAGGAAACTACATGCTTAACTTGGGATAGATCCACCGCCTTACAAAAGGGTACTTCTCTCCACCACCCAACTCATCATGATGAAGATCATCACCTGGAACATTAGAGGGCTTAATGGAAAGTCCAAACAAAGGACCCTCCAAGATAGTATTCGTACAGATAATCCATACATTCTCCTTTTATAAGAAACAAAATGTGTTGGGGAAGCCACTGAGGACATCTTTCAACGATGTTGGAGGAATTGCAACTCCATTCACACATATTCAAATGGTGTTGCAGGGGGCTTAGCCATTTTATGGAACCTTGCTACAGTTATAATAGATCAAACCTTTTCCATGGTTGGCACACTCACAGTCCACTTCAGATCCCTAGGATCTAACAAATATGGAATGATTAAAAATGGCTATGGATCGCAAAGTGCCCAGGACAAGGATATTTTCCTACACAAGATATCCACAGTAAGTTCGTTGCTGAGATCTGGGCGTTGGATAATAGGGGGAGACTTCAACATCATCCTCATGTTGGAGGAAAAGACTGGTGGCACAAATCGGCTAGATCAGGATGGTGGTAATTTCATATCCCTAATAGACCAACTAAAACTGATAGACATAGAAACCAGAAATGGAATTTTCACTTGGTCCAACCAGAGATCTAGTCCCCAACATGTTGCAAGCAAATTAGATCACTTCCTCATCTCCAAATCAATATTGTTGGATGATCCGGTGTCAGAAGCCAACATTCTCCCAAAATCTGGTTCGTATCATTGGCCAGTCTCTCTCTAGTTA
Organism: Picea engelmannii; assembly: GCA_009831015.1. NCBI lineage: Eukaryota > Viridiplantae > Streptophyta > Pinopsida > Pinales > Pinaceae > Picea > Picea engelmannii. The sequence goes on along the minus strand of ML806919.1, from coordinate 31,039 downwards.
GATACAGGAGCAATACCCAAGCTTAATCCCTTCCGATTTGAAAATTTCTCGCTCACCCACCCGAATTTTCGAGAATTTTCCACAACCTGGTGGAGGCAGGCAGAGAATATAGAACATGGAACATGCATGTATAGGTTTCAACAAATGATAAATAAATTTAAATGAGATGTAAAGAACTGGAAAACAAATGTGTTTGGTAATATCTTAAAAAAAAAACAAGAGATCGAGCAGTGCCTAGAGGACCTTCAACATGAATTTATTTCACAGGGACGAACGACAGACTCTGCAAGGGAGGAAGAAAAGCTACAGGCAGATCTAGAGGAGCTCCAGAAACAAGAGGAGATACTTTGGAGACATAAATCCAAGGTACAATGGCTTAAGGAGGGTGAAATTAACACCAAGTTCTTCCATCACTCCATGGTGCACAAACAATATATCAATATAATTACCCAACTAGAAGACACATAGGGTAACCCCATTCGGGTTCATGCAAGCATAGAAGTTGAATTGATTAACTATTACAAAGACCTCCTATCGGAACCCCTAAGGGATAGATCGCCGGCCATAAGAAAAATAACCCGACACATCCCCTCCCTGATCACAAAGGAACATAATGAAACATTGATGAGGTCGATCACACAATAGGAAGTTGATCAAGTAGTTAAAGAGATGCCACTAGGAAAATCCCTAGGACTGAATGGTTTTGCAACTGGCTTTTTTCATTATTGTTGGACGATGATAAGGGAAGAAGTATAGCAAGTAGTAGAGGAATACAGAACATCTGGACAAGTCCTCTTGACCTTCAATGCCACTTTCCTCACATTAATCCCAAAGGAAGAAAGGGTAATCCACCCAAAGCATTTTTGACCCATATCCTTCTACAATGTAATATACAAAATCATCACAAAGGTAATAGCTCTACAACTCAAACTAGTCCTTCCCTTCATCATCTCCAAGGACCAATCTGGCTATGTGGAGGGATGCTAAATCATGGATAGTGTCATCCTTGCCCATGAGATAATACACTCACTCAATTCAACTCATACCCTATGTATTCTCATCAAACTTGATCTCTCAAAATATTTTGACAAACTAAGTTGGTAATATATACGCTCCCTCCTCGAGGCCTTTGGCTTTAACACCACCTGGATATCTTGGATCATGCAGCTCACTTCCTCAGCCTTCTTCCCCATTCTAGTTAACAGAGTGCCCTCCTAGCCCTTCTCACCCACCAGAGGCTTTCGTCGGGGGGGGCTTTCCCATTTCCTTTTTGTCATAATGGTTGAAGGCCTTGGTCGTTACATTAATGCCTCAGTTGAGGATGGTTCCCTCAAAGGCCTACCTCTTCACAATCTCCATCTGACAACATCTCACGGTCAATTTGTGGATGATACCTTGTTGATGAATACCCCCACCACCCAGGATGCTAACAAGCTCAATACCATTCTCATGGATTTTGCAGAAGCTTTGGGAACCTCCCTAAACCTAGACAAGTCACAACTTTACTTTTTCAATACTTCATTGGCAATCCAAATACACATCACCAGATTTCTAGGGATCCCCATGATCTCCCTTCCGTCCAATTATCTTGGTATCCCCCTTACAAAGCAACCACTCATAACATCTCTTGGGATAGCCTCCTACTATCTATCTCTAATCGTCTAAATAAATGGACCTTTTTCTCTCTCAACCTAGCAACTCGACTAGTCCTACTAAAATATGTGCTTCAAGCATTGTCGACATATCTATTTACAACCTTGGCAGCTCAAAAATTAATTATAAAAGCCATCAACAATCTCCAACAAATTTTTCTCTGGCATGGACACCACCCGGACAAGAAATGGGCTCTAGTAGGTTGGGATAAAATATGTTGGCCTAAATAAATAGGTGGATTGGGTCTTAGGGATCCAGGAAATTTTGATCGCATAATGGGGCAAAACTTTGGTGGTTCTAGATCAAACAACCCATGGAGTTATGGTCTAAACTTTGGAATCTCAAATATGTACCTACCACTAGCGAGGACCTCCTCATCAGACTAAATGATCTGATTCAAGGATCCAACATTTGGAACGCAACTTTCTGTAATCACCCTCTTATATAGAAACATGTTTTATGGGAGATACGAAATGGAAAGTGGTCCCTATTCTGGAAAGACTCTTGGCAGCAATTTCCACCACTGCAATCAATAGAAGAGCTAAGCCCCCTCCATTAGAAAATGCAATTCAGGGACACATTACATGTAAAGGATATTTGTAAGGAAAACTTGCCACAACACCCCTAGCGCATATGGAAGACCCAACCCCATGAACTAAACATACTGGAAGAAAGAAATACACAACCCTCGGGGATTTGGCCTTACAATGAAAGATATGAATTAGTGAATATCCGAACATCCTCAGGTGGGGATATTCGCCAACAGGCAACTTTTTGGTCAAAGAAGCCTACAATCTTCAGGAAAATTACCACATGCAACCTAAAGAGCACATCTAGGGTAAAATTTAGAACCCCAAATTATGGCCGAAAGTCTCCTTTTTTCTCTGGCTAATTGCCCAGAATCGCATACTCACTTGGGATAATCTCCAAAAGTGAGGCTTTGTGGGACCTTCGATATGCCTCCTTTGTCGACAGTAGGAGGAAACAATGGATAACATCTTAAATCAATTCTCTCATAGTAAATCAATCTGGGACATGGCAGCACAAATAATGCATCGTTCCAACATAAACAAATCAAGTATTGTGGGCACTATTGAAAACTTGGACTCCATTACCTACCAAAACCCAATCTTAGATCACATATGGAAACTACTACCATGCTTCATAGTTTGGAAAATCTGGAAAGAGAGAAAAAAAAATATTCCACTCTATTTCCTCCCCCCCACACTACTTGTGCAAAGATCCTCACCCTAATTTAGGAAACAATTAGAGTTGAGCCCTGGACACAGGATGATGTGCATTGCATTCCCTCATAAATTCACATTTTCTTGGCTTGGCATCTAAACCTCCCTAGCCACCCCCACCCCCCTCGTCCATCCAACATTTATTGCATACCTCTCTCTTGGTCCCCACCCCCTCTAGGCTTTGTCAAATTAAATTTTGATGGCTCATTGAAGGGAAATCTTGGAGTCTCATTGAGGGAATCAAACTAGCAATCAGTCATGATATCCATCAACTCATAGTGGAAGGCGATTCCCAGGTGATAATCCATCTTGTCTCAAAAATCATCCATGGATCTAACCCCTCGAAAGTTTCCCCAAGCTGGACACTTATGGGACTGCTGGAGGACTTTAGATCCCTCCTTCAACCCAACCTTACTTTAATTCCTTCACATGTGAAAAGAGAAGCAAAAAAGATAGTATATAGTCTAGCTAATGAAGGAGTAGATTTAAAGGAAGAGGTGATTCAACTGGATGCTCGAACCTCCCTAACACCCCCGTTGTTGAGCTGATGTATGGAAATAACACAAAGCAGCTTCCCATGCCTGTATGGGGTGACACGCAACTAATTTTATGCCACGCTGCTAACATGCAGCCTAGGCTATTTATGAGGCCTGTCGCCACCGTAGCCTTCAGTTCTTGGATGGAGGACATAATTTATTGCGCTCCTGAGCAGGTTGGAAAGTTCCCTCATGCAGGTTTAATGGAGCTCTTGGTGCGCCATGGTAGAGGGATGATGATGGGTACAGGAGGCATGTGCAAGGTCACCTCAGCACCCTTGGTGCTCCTCCATTTCATCCAGGTGGGTTATGGCTCGTTTCATTTAGCTATGTTTTCACAATTGTGGTTTGTTCCGCTCAGTCTCCAGGCTTTGCATGCACTTCTGCTAAGTTTAGTTTGGTTCTCCTTCTCTGCCATGCCCCGAGAGCATGGAAATCCAAAGATGGGTCCCTCTTGGTATTGCTATGGATCCAAGAAGAGACGCCTTCAAAAGCTAGCACAGGCTTCTTTGACCGCTTTGATTCAAGTAAATAATGAGCAAAATTTGCCTCCCATGGACTATGTAGAGGAGGAAATTCCAGAGGAACCAATTACGGTTCTACCAGACTCCCTCCTCTACGTTGTTCCAGACCACCAAGACGGACCCATCATCAGTCTCCCTGCAACTTCTTCTACGACAACCATGGAGGGGGCGACATGTATATTTCAAGAAGAAATTACATGGGAAGACCGCCTGAGTGAGCTTCCTCCGCCCACCTCAACCATGGTCTGATATTCACACTCACCTTGCTTCCTGGAACCAGAGCACCTGGAGCTCATATTTGATATGCGGAGGGACATGAGGGAGTACCTCCATAGGCACACTCTTCTCAACAACAGACTTGACATCATGTTTGAGGCCTTCTCATGCACGCAAAGTCAACAGAGATTCCAAACCTGCGCACAACCTTACGTCTTCACTCCTGACGATGATTCTTTGGATGGTAGGTTTTAATAGCTCTTTTAAATTTTAATGTTCAAATTTCTTAAGCTATCTGCACCTCCTCTAGAAAACGCAAGGATTCTGTGCTACTGTTCAGCTTTCCTGTTTTGTGCTCTTTCTAGATTTGTTGTTCAATCTTTTTGTTTCATGTTAGAGAGCTATGCCTCTAAAATATTCTACCACCTACTCCGGTTTCCAATTGTTTGGCGAAACAGGTGGTGGATTTTATTTTTTGCTACCAGATCAACAGGGTGCCACCTGGGTTGGTTTCCACTAGTTTGGCAAAACAAGTGGAAGACCTAGGAACTTGATATGATATGTACAATCATAGTTGTTTAATGAAGAATTAACACCCTTTTTAATTTACAAATATATATATATATATATTTGAGGGAAGTTGAATAATAATTAAATAAGTACAATATAGAAATAAATCAATAATAATGCAAAGTATTATAGATCTCTACCATCTAATTACTTTTCACTTTCCTCATTCTACCTTTCCCAACCAGGACCTCCCCTTCAAATTTTTTAATGGAATTGACATCCAAAATTTGAGGCACCTTCGTATTTGTTGCTAATTTAGGAATATATTGACTAATATACACCAAGGATTGATATACCATATATCCCTCCACCATAGAACCCACACGGCGTGATCTTTGTCTAAAGAAATCCTTCAATGAATTCAACTGCCTCTCCACCATTCACATTGACCTTATGTGTATAGGTCCACTCATTTCAATCTCCTCAACTTGGTGTATGAGGTAGTGTTCTTGCACATTGAAAAATGTTAAGGTAGATATTTTTGCATTTCACACATTAGCCGAGGAATTTCTCTCCTCCAATATTTTATATCTTCTTTATGGATTTATTTAGATGACAACCACCTACACATGATACAAAGAAAATAATAGGTTTCAATAAAAAATATATACATTGCAAGTAAAACAGATGTCAACAAGTTCAACAACAAATATTTTGCATATAAATCATTATTTACCCATGTATTTTCCAAGATCATATATAACTTGTTTTACATTTTTTTCAAAGCTGTGAGGGAGAGATAGAGGTAGAACATACTGTAACAAAAAAGGGATCATTATTCTTTTGAAAAGAAAACAAAAGGAAGTATTACCAATATAGAAATTTACCAAAATAATTACACTAATGAAGGTATGACATTCATGAGTTTTCACCCCACCAAATTCACCTTTCTTTGTTAAGATACTCTTTATATTTGAAGCAAATCCTATGGGAAATTCAATTTTCTAAATGACCTATTTTACAAAATTGCTTTCCTACTCTGTAAATAACCATGGAAAATTATTTTGGTGTCCATTGTTATTTGAATAAATCACATTTTGCATTGCATGATTGTATTCCTGAATGTCATTACAAATTTTGACAAATTTTTCTTTGTCACTCCTTCCATCTAAGATTATTTGCAACGTTTCTATTACATTCTTCGAGATATGCATTGTATTTTTAGGTGCTCATAGTAGGGAAACCTACTAAATTGTATATGGTAACTTTTCATTCCTCATGGAATCCCATTAATACCTTGACGAAATTTATGAAAAATAAATGAGTTTACAACAATAATTGTTAGACACAATAAACATAATTAATACAAATTAAAATTGTAAAATATTAATACATATGATACATAAAATAATTTCTTACCTTGTTGATTTCTATTATATTCCAACTTCCATAGGTGAGGTGTCATTCTTTGTGGTTTTATTCCAGTCTCTTGTTTCAAATTGAAAAAATGTTTTTCTATAGTTTGATACCTATGGTTCTTAGGGAGGAAGTGCCTATATTCATCAAACACCTCCTTTCCTAGATTTCTTGAACAACACAATTCCATCCTAGAACCAAAAACTAGACATGCAAATTTACCCTTTGTTTGAAGACCTGCAAGATATGGATTAATGCCAGTATTATTTATATAACAACGAATTAATATTTAAGAAACATGCATCATATTTTCATAAAAGTATCTATTATTAAAGTGCATTAGTATGTTACATGCCACAAAAATGTGTTAGCCCTGGGGAATCATGAATTTTCCATGTAAGTATTCCATAGAATTGAAATTTATTTTCCCCTATTGGTCTAGAGATGTCGTTCATAGTGATGCCAACCCATAACTTTAGTAGATCATCAACAAGAGCTTAATATATACATTCATATATTTCACCTAGTACTTACCTAATTGGTTGAAAGTACACATAATTACTACTTTGTGTGTGTGTGTGTGTGTGTCTAAGAAAGTATGCAACAAATAAGACAAACAAAATGTGATGTTCAAACAAATTTTGTAAGTAAATATTGGAAAAATCATCGCCAACATTGTGTGATCCTTGTTTATTGACATCCAAGGAGGAAGGTTATTTTTTATAATAAATATAGGCCACACTGAGTAAACATACCTGAGCTCACCAAATGGATTGACACCATCAACTGTCAATGAAAGCCTAACATTATGAGGTTCTTCTTTAAAAATCATCCATCTTTCTTTGATGTTCCTAAATGAAAAACCATGTGTAGGCATTCGAAGAACACCATCTTCACTTATATGTCGTGCATGGTAATCCATAAATTGTGTTATGCTTTGGCTCCTGAATAGCCGCTTCAAACGTGGAATTATCAAAATATGATGAAGAACCTTGTGAAGCACCTTTTTTGTTACTTGATCGGGTCAATATCTACTGATTTGAAATTGCGGAAATTTTGTTTCCTATGCATATTGTCCATAATATATAATATGATCATTCGAACATGAATCAATAGCCTGATACTCCATTCCAATTTCTTTCATAATGGAAAAAAAATCTCGTTATGTGCAAGGTAAATTATTTGACCATGGTAAGAAAAATTCACCTAACAATCTACAACATAAAAAATAACTAGTTAATATAAATAATAGTAAGCATAAATATTTCATCATTAATTTACACATTAATTGACATTAAACATAGAGAAAAAAAAAGTCAATATTTACATATAATATGTGGTGAATTATATTACGTACCTTAGGATCTGTGTGAGACAAGTGTTTGAAAAACCATTAAATACCTTCAAGTTTACCAACAACATTATAGCAGAGAGAATTTTTTCTTGATCCTTCATAAAGGGGTTGTTGTGCCTTCTCAAGAAGAGGTACATCATGAATATCATCAAACTTGTCCTCATCAATAGGAGAAAAGATGTCCCGGATCAATCTATTTGTTTCATCATCCAACTCAACAATATTATCTGTGTCATCTTCTTCTGTAGGATTGAATTGATCGTCAATATCCATACCATCTTCCATAGATTTTACAATATTATTTCCACTACTACTAGGCACATTATCTGACGCCACACACTTAGGAGGATTTATCTTTATAATTACAAACAATCAATAAAATTAGTGTATATAACAAATATTAAAAGGAAATGAAATTTTATAAATACAATCAATACAAAGACATATATAATGAATAATTTACCATGGGACGATACATATACCCCCCTTCAACATTCCCATACCTCCAACAATGTATTTCAACTATTTTTCTTACAAGTCTTCTTTTATTAAATCCCTTGCATTGATTGCAAAGGAAATAACATTTCCCATCACCCTGTGCCTCTAATGTCGCCCTTAACCTAGAAAGTGTCATTTCATTATCTTCAACTATAATTCTTGGCATTGAGATTTCCTATCACAACAAAATCCACTGAAGAAATATAAACACAATATACAAATATATTCTTACAGTACAAATGTCATCAAATATTGACCCCATATGTACTATAGAATTAAGCCATTGCCATCATAGATTTATTAAAGGTTTATAACAGTAGTCAACAATTCATAAAGAAATAAAAACCATACATTCTTACCACATAAGCTCCAAATATTCATTATAATCAAGTAATAAAATCAAACAATAAAAGAGAACTAGACCAAGACAAATTGTATAGTCATTAAATCAAATTGATTAGACATGTCCATACCTATTTCCTAGAAAATAAATTGTGTGCCCAAATAAAAGAGGGACTAAGGGTTAGGGATCTAATGTGGGTATTTAAAAGGATACAAAGAAATATTAAAGATTTATAACCTTCAAAGTACAAAATACAAGCTATGTAGATCAAGAATTGGATCTGAGGCAAGTAGCGTTGCTAGCGGGAAAAACCCCCCTATGACTACACAAGGGTTATGAATGTAGGTAGATCGATTAACTGTATAAAAGTCAATCAATTCTCTAAACTACCCCAAACATACCAAAACTCATATGAAGAAAGCAAGGAAAAGGATATTGGGTAACTATACCTCTAATCCCACGTCTGGTGATGACCTCCTCGCGCTTGGAAGTTTTGTTGACTACACGCCTCCTCCCAGGCTGGATGACCTGAATCCAAACATTGACAAACAGGAATTGACAAGCATGTTATTCCATATACAAGTTAGGGTTAGATCTTATAATACCAAACATAAATCAACAAAAGTATTAAGTACACCATGATTTGGGACAGGAAAATGTAATTATTTTATTAATAACACAATGATTATACCTTTACAATCAAAGTTGGCTATTGTTCCACGAACCTGGTCCGGGATCCTTTTCACCAAGATCCAAGTGCACCTTTGTATTAACTTCTCCTATCAACCTTTTGATCTCTTCTTGGGAAGTGAATGGGTTTTGATGGAGGAAGATGGGGCTAATGAGGGAATGTTGAGACAATTCTCTCAAAAGGGCCGCAATATCTTGGGCAAGGAGGGGAAGTGAAATCGGGCAAAGTTTCATTGTTCTTATGCTTAGATTTGAAGTGAGACCCCAACACCTCCTTTTATATGGAAAAAGGATGGTTATTCGGTTGGGTGACGGGCTATAGCAGGTGGATTAGTTGGGAAACTACCCAATAGCTCGTAATCTCAACTAATTCCTTGCAACTTTTTATTTTTTGCAACTTTTTCAATTATACACGGGTTGTAATGGTGCAACATGTGTATGTACGCGAGTTGTAGTGGTGCAACAAGCGTATGTACGTGAGAAATAATGGTGCAGGGCGCGTACATCTTCAAAAAAATAGTTTTTTAATAAGAGAAACTCAACAGTGCTTTGGTAAAAAATGAAAGTAAGAGGTTCAAGGTCATGTATGCATGTGTAGAGAAATTTAGGGTTATAACAGATGCCCCCTAATGTGTGAGGTCAAAAGAGAAATTGATGTCTGAAATACATTACAAAATATTCACCAATGTACGAAGTCGAGTGAGCCCGGGACCAGAGTTCGGAAGGTGCCATCTCCAAAATAACGATTGTCTCTCTAAGGCGGGCATACCCATGCTCGGGATGAAATATATCATGGCTTCCAATCAAATACACTGCAGATCCATGTCATATAACTATATAAAGTGTAGCAGCGAAAAATACATGGTGGTTCTACATCTCAAAATCAAAGATATACAAGTATAATATCCATCTTCAAGAAGCCAGTGATGCCCGATGGATGGAGATGAGGACTTCATAGATCGAGTAACAACTTAAAGATATTCAAAACTCAGGTAGGAGTATAATGGGACTTCATAAATCACTACTCTGAGGTCTTTGACGGCTCATCGGGAAAAGACATGAGGATCTCAAGGATCAGGCAGAGAACTTCATTGATTTTGAATCAGGACTTGACTGGAATTTTAGGATGGCCGACTCATGAGATCAAGAGAAAAACTGCAGAAAGGCCGACTCGGGTTGGGTGAAACTTCCCTTGGACAAAAGCACGAAAGATGATCAGAATCAGGCAGCATGACATTGACATAATTTCACGATGCAGGAGGCAACACAAACTCTCCATGTGTTTGGAAGAGTAACCAAACAGAGGAGGACACATATCTATGTAGAGAGAACAACTTCCTAAGTTCATACTAGATCCCAATGCTTGATGAACAAACGAAAGGATGTGCTTTGTTCAAGGGTGACTCATTGTGCTTCCAAAAAATAATGCATATTTCTCGTCCCCTCTTTTCGGTTTTTATTTTTATTTTTGTCTTTTTCAAATTTTTAAAGAGATTGAAAAAGAATAAAATAATGCTACGTTAAAAAGGAGGAATGAGTGTTGCAAACAAGCATACTAGTTCCAGGCACAAGGAACACACTAATTCTCAGAGCAAGGAGACATGTGCAGGAAAAGGACACTCGGGGAAAATTCCTCCATGGGTCAAGGTGTCAGGTCGCAGAGGCAAAGTTCTACAAGGATTGTGTATAAGGCATGCTTCAAAGGTTCAGTTGAGAGAAACATGGAGATGGAATTAGGCCAAAGACGCAGAGATGAAAATGTTATTAGCAAGACACAATGAAACCCCCTTCAATGTATTTTTAACGAGCCTAGATAAGGTAAGATCGATAGTTTTTTCATGTTTAGAGAGTCTGAAAAACGTAAAAGAAGACTCCAATGAGTACCTTTTTCAAAGATAGTCTAGTTGGTTCGAAAAAGGGGTAAACTGACACCAAAAAGATGTCTATTCAAAACCATTTTAATGAGTGTAACAAAGACAAGATCACTCAATAATCTTTTCGATTTTAAGGAGTTTGAAAAGAGCTTAACTATGAACTCACTACCTTTTTCTGAGTTTAGTCTCCTTAGCCCGAAAAAGTATAAAAGTCACTGAGGAGAACTCTCTTGGCGAGACGAATCTCCCAAGGCGTACATTTTTCCTCCATAATATATAGGCCAGAAAAAGGGGTAAACTCATGCCAGTAGATGTTCTTCTGGACCAATTTAACAAGTGTGAAGGAAAAAGGTCACTCGACGATCTTTTCAATTTTAGGGAGTCTAAAAATAGCTTAACTATGGACTTCATGGGGGTTCCTTTTTTGTAAGTAATCTTCAAGGCTCGAAAAAAGGTGATAAACCAAAACTAAGGAGAATGTTCATTTTTCGTAAATTTAGTCCCTCGGGCCCGAAAAAGGGTTAACATTATGCCTTAGAATACTCTTCTAGCGAACCGAGGTTCCTAGAGTAAACCTTTATTCGTACAATTGACCATCCATACCGAAAAAGGGGTAAACTGTCGTCAGACAAACGTGCCTTAAAATTTGAGTTTGATGAGCATGAAGGGAAACAAGATCGCTCGACAATATTTTCATGTTTAGAGAGTCTGAAAAGGGCTTAAAGAAGACTCTAGAAGGTTACTTTTCTCAGTTAATCTAGACAAGATCGAAAATCATAAATGCAGTCTCGTCGAATGTTGCTTTCAGATTTCAAAGCAAGCTTGAAAGAAAACAAAGCGTGCTCATTTTGGGAGTCCCGAGGGTGAGGCCAAGAATGATGGTGCATCAGACGAAATGAGGCTCAATCTATTAATCATGACAAGACTAACAAGGACTTTCGAGCCTAAAGTCAGTATAGACAACATGGATGCCAAAATGCAACAAGGATCTATCTAGGGAATCCATGTAAAGGTAGGCTCTACCACCTCATCATGACACTTATAGAGAAACAATGAAGGTTTTGTGTCGCACTTTAGTGGGATCGATCATATGGAAAAGAGGAAAAGACAATGAGATGTAGAAAGTGGAGGTGAAATCCTAACTTATATGCAAAAAGTTGGAAAAAAGACTTTTACCAAAGGACATTTAAAGTGACCCATCTCCCAAAAAGTTACCAAACCAAAAGGAAAAGTGTATTGTAACATCCAATAAGAAACTCAGGAATAGAATAAAATGATTTCCAAGCCAAGAAAAATGACAAAGGGGGTCAAAAAAGTGGCAAAAAGGGACAAAAAAGTCTATAAATAGAAGCTGACAACTCATTTTCACCATTGCATTTTGAAAATTGACCGAAAGGAGAAAAATCCCCTTTGCTAAAGAAATTGATTATGGGAGCTTCAGAGGACAAAACGAACTTCCACTTGGGCCAAGTAAGTAGAAACTCATCCCTCTTTCATTTCAATTCTTTTCTTATGCATTTCTTTTTGTTTTGGGGGGGGCATGATCTCCTAAAAAGAGAGGCCATGCATGTACACGGGCTATCCAAGGAAAACCTGTGTATGCACTCAGGAAGAAAACAATATACCCACGTACATACGTGACTGTGGCCAAAACAATCGGCGTACACCCTCAAAATCTTGAAAAAAATTCAAAATGAAAGAGCTAACTCTCTTTTTATCTTCCATGGGACATGATGTATGTCCATTGGAGGGAAAGGGAACATGAAGAAATTGATGTATTGGTCGATGAGGACCCTTCTGCCATTACCGCATTGAAACAATGTGGGTTGTGGAAATTGTTCTGGTGTCCATTTATGAGGGCACAAGCCAGGCTACTGAATTCCCTGGTTGACTACTAGCATCCGGATGGAGAGGCATTCATGATAGAGGGATAGTTGTTGACTCCAACGACCGAGGACATTTAATTCTTAACTGGACTCTCGAGGAGAGGGGAACCAGTCAATCTACATACATTTCTCCCTGGGCCTTTTAACATCGAGGACTACATTCGGATGGACTGTGAGGCCGACACTGAGAAGGTAGGTTCTCAAGTGCCAATTCAAAAGATCACCAGTTTATCTCTGAGAGTGATCTTGCTACTTATTGGGTGGATTACTGCATCCGCGGCCCTTTATCGGGCTTCCTGGGCACACATACATTGTGTTATTCAGTGCCAGGAGGCACATATATTCGACTGGAGTACGACCATCCTCACATGCCTGAAGAGACAGTTGACAGAGTGTCGAGAGCGCAACAAAAAAAACTTCAGGTTTGGCACTATCCTTTGCTCGTTCTTCTTCTTCTTCGAGAGTGCCCAATATGAGCCCTAAAGAGATTGTACGAGGGCATGTGGCCTCCTTCCCAGCAGTATGTAGATGGGCAACACTACTGCCACGACAGGGGGAAGGGAGGACCATAGAGGCCTTTGAAAAAAGAAAATTTGACTGGTGGGCACGATAGATTCCAGTTATAGAGGGCTACCCCTACGCTGGAATCGACTATTCCAAAGATCCAAACATGCCCGTGCCTCCTGGAGAGGAGCGAGGAGAGATAACAAACATGTTTTTTAAAGTTATTTTATTTTTAAATGTTTTTTATATATATCATTTTTATATATGCATCAAAGTATTGACTTTCATGTATCTGTTCTGTACATATGTGGGACCAGTGTGCCCGATGGACTTCATGAGGACTCGACGACGTCCTCGACCAGAGGTGGGACCAGCAAGAACCGGCGGACCAACAACCATAGGGGGACCTCTAGCTGGAGAGGTTGAGAGAGTTTTGAGGCGGGTGGAGCGCAACCTCACCGTGCTCACTCGTACAGTACCTATGGCCGAGATCGAAGATCTCCCACCTTTTATGCAACCTCATATAGTGGGGGTTCCATGGACTTGGGTCCAGCTCTTCCGGCATTTAGCCAACGTCGTTGTTCACTATGCCAGGGTCAATAGGCCTCGAGCTTATATAGGCTAGAATTTTATGTGCCGAGGGAACCATTGTATATTTTTTGAGGGCATAAGCCCGACGATGTATATCAAACCTTATTTTTGAGGCATTCGCGCCCACCTATGTACTCATGAAATTTTTTGACACACACACACACACACACACACACATATATATATTCATCTTATGGATCACATTTTTTACAAATGTATGTACATGTGTATGTGTGTGCAACATGCCAATCTAATACTTGATTAGCTAGAGTATCTGTTATTTTATTAAATCTTGTAGGAACATGGATATACATAATGTAATCAAAATAATGTTCTAAGAGACGTACCCTAAGGAAACGCCGATGAAAAGTAGGATCATAAACGTGGTAAACTCCATTTAATTGGGACACAACCAACTGAGCACCTAAGTAGACCCGGAGGTGAGAAATGCCATGCGACAAAGCGTCATGAAGAAAATCTATCACTGCGTTGTAATTGACTACATTGTTTGTGGCGTCACCTAGACAAATACCTCCAGAAGATAGCAACTGGCCTCTAGGTGTGAAAATCACCCAAGTTGCGGAAGCAAGCCTCCAAGTGTGTCAGCTAGTGCCATCTGTGAACCCAAAGAACACCTCTGATTCACTTGAAATATTCCACAGTGAAAAAGAAGACATAAATAACTACACGTCCATAAAACAAAAAGACAAAAAACTGTATAAGAACTATACATATGTACAAGAAGTCACCCAGGCGACCAACGTAAGAATAATAATTCTTGAGGTAGATCCCATTTCTAGGCTCCGCCAAGACATTTCCTTAAAAGTAAACCAGATAGTAAGCGCCCTTCTTTAAGACCTCTTTCACGATGAATAGTCTGAACCACATGGGTTTGAAATTTCCTACCCCCAGGGGATCCTTGTCTTGATCATAGACCAGGACAAGATTGCCTTCGAAGAAAATCCGAGGACGAACGGACCGATCTTACTGACACTTAACTCGTTTCTTATGAGCCTCATTGGACAAGGTTGCACCACGATGCTACTCATCGATTTTCTCGAGATATAATAGGCATTCCTCAAGCAGTGAAGTGTCTGGTAGTAATTCCACTACCAAATTTAAAGAAGGGATTTGGCACTCAATAGGCAAGACTGCTTCCAGCCTGTATACGAGTTGAAAAGGTGAGAAACCAGTGGCAGTCTTTACAGACATTCGGTAAGCCCACAATGTCTATTACAACATCAAATTCCAATTTGATTTGGAAGAATTGATCGTTCGCTGAAGAATAGTATTGAGAGACTTATTCATAGATTCAACCTAACCATTCACTTGTGGGTAGTAGGGTGATGAATTTTCTTTCCTCAACCCAAGATTTAATGTTAACTTGGTCATCATTTTGTTTTGGAAGTGACTACCATGGTCAGTGGAAATCTCCTTTGGGATGTCAAACCTTGCTACTATCTGGTTAAAAATGAAAAGAGTCGTTGTTTCTCCATCATTGTTAAATGTTGGCATAGCCTCGACCCACTTTGTGAAGTAGTCTACCGCTACGATAATGTAACTATTCCCCCTGGCTGAAGCCAAGTGACATGTATTAAATTCAATCCCCCACTTAGTGAAAGGACCAACAACAATGACAGGAAACATGGGAGCGATATGTGCTTCATCTTTCGAGAGAAGATCTGATATGGGTAGCACTTCCTGACTGACTCAACACAATATTTGATTAATGTAGGCCAAAAGTAACCAGCATGTAGAATATTTTGGGATGTTTCCAACCCAGAAAAATGACCACCACATGCTCCAGTGTGGCAGTCATTCATAATGAGCTTTGCTTCCTCGTGTATAAGGCACCGACGAAGAATTCAATCTACACCTCGACGATACAAAGTGTCATCGAGTATGAGATAGTTTTTTTCCTGATGGAAAATTCGTCGATGCTCATCGCGCAAAGAAGAAGCAGGTCACTTCAAAGTCTAGAGATAGACTAGTATATCTCCATACCAGGGGTCTGAAGATGTGATTAGAAAAATATCTCCTTTTATAGGTGATTCTTCGGGTGTAACATCACTAGATTCGACCGAAATTTCTGAAATAAGTTCCACAAAGACCAACGACTTTTTAGATTTCGCGGAAACAAAATCCAAGTCAAATTCCTGGAGGATTACAATCCATCTACTGATCTTTCTTCCAATGACTTGTTGTGTCAACACATATTGGAAAGGGTTCACAACGACAATCACGGTGGTCTTGTGAAGAAGAATATAATGACGAAACTGTTGGACATCATGCATTGTTGTCAAAGCAAGATTCTCAACATG
Source organism: Picea engelmannii (assembly GCA_009831015.1). Taxonomy (NCBI): domain Eukaryota; kingdom Viridiplantae; phylum Streptophyta; class Pinopsida; order Pinales; family Pinaceae; genus Picea; species Picea engelmannii. The sequence continues at coordinate 14,879 of ML806919.1, read as the reverse complement.
GGAATAGTTGAGTTCCGACCCAACCAAGCCTCGGCTCAGGTAATAAATTACATGCTCTTCGAGAAGATCGTCCTCTTGAACCAAGACCATGTCGATGGTCGACTCTGCAACGACCAAGTACAACAAGAAATCTCTATTATAATCAGGAGGCCAAAGCAGAGGGTCAGATGTAAGGGCGTGTTTCAACGCTTCAAAAGAGTGTTGAGCAGCTTCATCCCAACAAAATGGGACTCCCTTTTTCAACAGATGCATAAACCCTTTAGTGATCTCGGCGTAGTTTGCGACAAAACACCGAAGAAAGTTTGCTTTCCTCTGTAAGCTCTGAAGCTGAGGTATTGTGCACGGGGGAGGAAATTGAACTATCGCCTCAACCTTGAAAGGATCAAACATGATCCCTTTTGTCGAAACAATGAAACCTAAGAGACGAGTCGACGTCACACAGAAACTGCACTTGTTAGGATTCAAGCGAATCTGATAGTAGTGACATTGTTCGAAGAATAGTTGGAGGTGTGTGGGATGATCAGATATCTTGCGAGAGTGTGATGCTAGATCATCAATATAAGCCTCGACTATATGTCTAAGATCATGGAAATAAAATGACATGGCCCACTGAAAAGTGGCTCCATCGTTCCTCAGGCTAAAAGGAAACTTGCGATATGTGAATGTGCTCCAAGGACAAATAAAAATTGTTTTATGTTGGTCTTCGGGTTTGATCTGAATCTGGTTATATCCCAAAAAACCATCCATGAATGAAAAGACCTTGTAGCCCGTGCATTCATCGATAATCTGATCGATGAATGGGAAAATTATCTTTCGGACAGGCCTTGTTCAAGTCACGAAAGTCCATGCACACGTGAATCGTACCCTGTTTCTTGTTAACCGGAACAGGGTTTGACACTCATTTTGTCAACTATATGGGGTAGATAAAACCGACTTTAAGAAGTTTCTTTACTTCAACCTTAATTGTTACTGCTTTCTGAGGATTCACCAGATGAAGCTTCTGTCAGACCATCTTAGCGTCAAGATAAGTTGGTATTTCATGTTTGACGATTCTTAGGTATATGTCTGGCATTTCCTCGTAAGACCAAGAAAAAATGCTGCGAAATTCTTTAAATAACTTCGTATAAATTCGAATCTCTCCGGGGGAGTATTCCGCTCCGACGAAAACATTCTCCACGATGCTAGGGGTTCTGGAGATATCTATGGGGATCGTTTCAGCGATACTTTCCATATTACCCTCGGTGTAAACTGCATGCGTAGCCTGAGGATTTATAGGACAAGACCTATCTCCAGTCATAGTAAAAAAAAATTCACCTGCCTCTATTCTCTTTAACTCCAGGAGGAAGTAATATCTATGATGGAGATCATCCCAGGGTCTGTCTGGACTAGTCAATGCCTCAATAATTGCATCGTCTGAGGGCAAGACTAGGTCTAAAGGATCTGTAGTGGAAAGAGAACCTTGAGCCCAAATAGGCTCGATAACTCGATCTAACTCATGTGTGGGAGTCGGATCAGGGTGTGTCAAAGCTTGTTCAACAATGTTGTACACAACTTCAGCCGCGAATAAGGGCATGTCCATGCCAGAATGCCTTGTCCCTTCCACCGGGGCCGGTGGGGAAGGAAGAGTCCATGGATCATGAAAGTAAGTCATTTGAAAGGATGACATTTGAAAATTTTCATCCCTAGGCTGGTCGGGGGAATTTGATATAAGATTAACATCGCCAGAAGGGGGCGGGTAATCAAAAGTACCCATCAACAATTGAAACAAACCAACCCCTATGTTGACAGTGTCAGGTTGAGGATTATCAATCATCGGGACAGTGGATGCCCCTGATGAAGGGTCGGGATGAGAGAAATACAACTGGTCAATGGTCATGTTTCGACCCTCGTGTGGAAACAATAAGAGCCGAAAGACTATAGAAACCACTACATGCATTGTATAGTATAACTCATTCCTAACAAAAGGTTGTAGTCGAGAGGTGCATTGACCACTTCAACTTCGACACACATGGTCTTTCCTCCTAACTGCACGGGGAAAGAAGGAATGATTCCATGTGGTCTGAATGAATGACTGTCAAATTTCGTAAGCAATGTAGGTGAAGGAGACAAAACGGGTTGGCCAATGGCCTTCCAACATGCCAAGGACATCACACAAGTTGAGGTACCCTCGTCTACCACTGTACAGAAAATATTTCGAGTAAAATATTTTGTGGTGTAAGACACTACTATCTGAAATGCGACGTGGTAAGGAAGACGAGGTTTCAAGTCGGTTGGATCGAAAATGATCACTCCCAGGTTACAAGTGTCTACGGATCCCAAGGCGAATAACAAATCTTTTCTCTACAAAGGGTAGCTCTCGAGGACTTCCAAAGCAAACATTATGAAAGGGTTTTGTGCCAAATCCTCCACAACAGAGTAGTTCTGGGAAGCCCTCATGTTTGGATTATGCAAAGCTTTCTTGAACGTACCTTTGGAGATGCAAGTCATTGTTTCGCCCATCGTCTTCTCAATCTGGAGAGGAACTGGTGGGTTTGTGGCTTCTTTACCCTTTTCGATAGATTCTGACATTCCATAATATCAGGCCCTAGTCGCTATATGAGCGTCACCTTTCAACATGTAAACATTCACGACCAAGTTATTACCAGTAGACACAGGGGGTCCCTGACTGCCCCTTTCTGCGCTCGAGGATGCTGAAGCTTGAGCTATGTTTTGCCCATGTGAAAATGGGTTCGTCAGCACAGTTGGTTGTTTTTGTGCCAATAGCTTCTGAGCTTCCGCAAGTTGAGGGCATAGGTGAGTCGGGTCATCTTACGTGCAAAGGTTACACGGATACTTTGACTTTCTCTTCTCTGTATTCCCTTCCAGCATTTTTATTAGCCTTTTTGTCCCCTTTACCCTTCTTGTTCCATTGTTTCTTCTTTCCTTCAGGTTGTTGGCTAGACTTCGGGTTCGTCTACTGCACATTGTGTACGTCCAACATTTAGGTAGGGGGAATAGCCGAACCGAAGGTCTGGCTAGTTGTCATCTATTGTATCGACAATTGTTGCAATTGATTTGACAACAGATCAGTGGAATTTTCTTGTGTTGATCCCACAATACCATCGGCATGGGGTCCAGTCTTTTGTTTGGCCTTATCGAGGATGGACCTTGGGGCATCTGGAAATATCTCATAGAGTAATTCGAACTGAGAGTAAATCAACTCGATCTATTGTGCTCTCATTATCGCCTCCTCCTCTAAAAGCACTCCCGAAGTTGCAACATCTTTGGATACAACTGGTACCAAAGACTTCAGGAACCACTCCAGAAAGAAATCCGGTGGGACCAGTATCTTAATCAAGCTCTTCCGACATCGCCATTCTTGGATGTGATCAAAGATATGGTCGACTTTAATTTCCTCAAAGTTGGCTAGCAATTGTGTCGGCATCATATCTCACGGGTAACTGGAAATGGTTTAGGAAGACCATCGCCAAGTCGTTAAAGTAAGAATACCTTAAGCGGTCGAGCTCAATATACCATTTCGTGGCACCCCTGATAAGAATGCGTTGAAAAAGGTGCAACTGTACGGAGTCGTCTCGCAGTGAGTTTGACGAGCTTCATAAGTGGAAGGTTGTCACGTGATCACTTGGGTCTTTTCCAGACTTGCCTTTGAATTTTGGAATATCCGAGGGAAACTTAATCGGCATGGGGGGCCAATGCGGATCATGAAAAATTGGGTCATTGAGAAACCTTGACAAGTATGGAAGATGTAGCATTTCCAGAAATAGTAGTTTTGGTTGAGTACTATGTACAGGAAAAAGGGGGCCTGGAGTTTGACTGGCACCAGGTTGCCAAGAAAAGTTGGACTATTGGTCAGGGTTCTGGTAGAAACCGTGACCCTGACTAGCATACAAAAATTGTGTTTGTTGGGATATCATTGGTTGACTCCTGTAATTGGACGACATGGATTGGGAAGGGATTTCTCCCTACGTTTTGTTCCAAGGATTTTGGAAGGGGATTCCCCCAGCCGATCTGACACGCATGGGTATTGAACCTTTCCCAGGGTTCCATTGACCATGGAAGGGGTTTCTCATGACCGACATCCCTTGTGAGGGAACTGATCCCTGCCAAGGATTCCAAAGTCCCTGTGAGGAGAAAACTCATGTACTTTCCCCCTGTGTAGGAATAATACCCTGCACAGGGTTCTGTTTCCCAAAACCGGGGTTGCCCCCAGTAGAGATGGTAGATGAAGAAAAAGCATTGTTACCAAACACGTAGAACAAAGAGAACGACATGGATCCCACCGGCGTAGTGTAAGACGACGGTCCTAAACTTCCTTCTCCAAACAAGTTGTAGTTAGCATTCATTCTAATGGGTTGTTGGAAATCTCCACCGGGCGAGGGGGACGGAGGAGGTATATAACCCCCACCATAAGGGATAGCATTAAAGGGGACTGAAGTGCCCCCGGTAGACCCTTGCACAAGAGCGTTTGAGATGCCTTCCCCCAGACCCATGGTCTGTAGGGTAGAGTAGGTAAGGATTGAATTCGAATCGAAGTCGGGCATCCCATATGAGAATGGAGGGTCCGTCGCACTCTGTGTAAACGGAGTAGTGGTCGCTGCCGATGATGGTATCAGACCACTTCCCAAGGTAGAGGGAGTCGAGACCACTGTGGTACGGACTAGCGAAGGAGGGTTAGGAGGCAACATACCCCCTATGGTAGTAGTCGAAATGAGAGTATGAGGACTCCCAGACGAAGTAGTAGCATTTGCTTCCATGGTTTCTTGTAAGACTAACTCATGCTCGGCAGGTGTCACCTTAGGAGGGACAACTTGTACTAAGATTGGCGACGACAAGTCAGTAATCGGAGGGTTGGCTAGTCCAAGATCTTCCTGTTGAAATATTGTAACTGCAAAGAGTATTCTATTTATTATTGATATAGTAATCATTAGATCAATCCCCTTTGTGTATTGATCATGTCGGGCATTGTAAATGACCAAATCCCCTTTTGCGGATTGGTCAAACCCTAATTGTAATATGCAAATTGAGAAGTCAGCCCACAGGAAAATTAAATTGGTTATAACCACCCAGAAAGATAAGTCGGCCCTGCCAGTGAAGAGACACCTCCTTTCAGCACTTGCCAGTTTGTATAAATAAAGGAAGCCAACGCCTCATTTGTTCACTCACTCCTTCGATCATCCAGAGCGCAAGTTTGGAAGCTGCAGTTGGAGAATAAGGAAGAGAAAGAGGTGCATTACTTGGGAGAGGATATTCTATAGTGTTTGGTTTATTGTCTTGGCATTGTATTCAATATCTATATTAAGGAAGTTTTTGCTGGGTTTTCTCCCCCATGAGGGTTTCCCAGGATAAATGTTGTGTATCTTGTCATTATGTTTTTCTTAGTGATCTTATCTATGCTATGGTTATCTAGTTAATTGAAAAGAAACCTAATAATATATTAAACTCTAACATGGTCTCAAAGCTAAGCTAAAGAGATCATCTTTCACAAGAAAAAGAAAAACATCAATGTTGTTGTACAAGAAAATTAGGGCTTTTTATTGAAGAGGAATTTCAGCCCAAAAGTCATCTAGAAAGGTGTGCCCTAGCCCAAGGAACTCTTTGGCACCTTCAGCGCACATTTTTAGTGGATAGAACTCTTGGAAAGTGAAACACTATTTTTCACCGCTACCAGAAGTACCAGAAAACCAGAAGTACCAGAAAAGCAGAAGCACCAGTCTAGAAATCGGTTGGTCAAGTTTGAGGGGGAAAAAAATTGGATTTTCATAAATCTGATTGTACCATCTTACTCGCCTCAGCTCAGCGCATCTAGCCCCTAGATCAGAATTTCAAAAGTTGGAGTTTGAAAAATTAGGGTTTCGTCATAAAACCCTAAATTGCAGTTGCAGTTTCAGAATCAGATGCGATATCAATTGCAGTTGTAGCATCAATTGAAGTATCAGTTGTAGTACCAGTTGCAGTCACCCTTGAAGTTCTTAAGAGTTGGTAATTATTACCGCTGCTACTAGATGGTGCCACTACCTGCAAATGCTATCAGAGGTATGTACTCACATATGTTTAATTGTTAAGATTTAAAGGGTATTTGAAGGAAAAGGGATCTCTTGCCATAGATCCAGAAAGATCTCAAGATCCAACACATTCAGAGGAATAATGCAACCCAGGTTTGATTATTTTGATATGCATCTATTTGTTATGACATTATTTTGATCTAGGTTGCATGTTGAAGCTATAACCATCATACTAAACTTTGGTCAAAATTAAATTCAAGGTATTAGATGGATTAAAGTTGAGATCATAGAGTTTATTATCTAAACCCAACCTTCTGTCAAGATAGCATATTTTCCTAATACAAAATACAGGTTGAAGAAAGCACTTGTCATATTGAGTGAAGGAGACTTGGAAGAAAAGCAACACACTCATTCTTGAGGACAAGAGTCCAAGTTCTAGGTTTGATTAATTAAGTTTATAAGATTCAAAGTTGCACATGACAAAGTTGATAACTACCCCATTACAAGTAAACACTATAGTTGAGGTAGCAGTCTTTGAAAATTATTACACTTGGTAGCATGTAGGCATATTGAGATAAATGCTTAATGTAACCGATACAACTAACATCTCCTACAGGAGAAACTTCTTGTGTTGATTCCAGGTTACCATGGAAGAATGTTTGATCACAACACTAGAAGAGTGTTGACCTCATTTCGTATTGTATTTCTTACTTTTGATCTTTTCTTCAGACAGGTCACAATAGATGGCTCTAAAGGAGCTATTGTGATGATTATTCGTGTATTTGTTTTATATACTATTATCAAAAGAGTATTATTCTTGCTTGTTGTTTTGTTGACCTTGTTTTAGGTTACAAGTGATAACCTTGAGGAGGCTATAGTGAAGGTTGCAGAAGGAAACATATTAGATGAGATATGAAGCAGACTATGTACATGACCATATACACTCATGTACCAAAGAAGATTAAGAAGAAGCTATCTTTTGAGATTCAGAGTATCTCATATGAAGATTTATTGAAAGGAGTAGAAGGCTCCAAAGATGATCGAACATTAGAACAAGAACTCACAGCAGAATTATTCAAAGGTTAATGAAGCCACCTTGACGGGAAGAAGAACTTGTTTGAAGC
>ML806918.1:96104-114606 GCA_009831015.1 Picea engelmannii | reverse complement strand
GGTTATTAACCAATTAATTAGGGTTTCTTCTTGCTTCCCAAAATATTTTATTCTCGTCAGGTTTACATGTGGAGGTAAATACCTCACGCAGATACCATATTATGAACAATCCCTCCTAGCTAGGGAGGTATTGAAGGTAATTCTCTTGAGAACAAACATACCATTCACCCCGTAGAATCAACATAGTCATATAGATTATCTCATGATTAGATCATGATCACCATCATCAATGTCAATGTCATAAACTTCATCATCTATTGAAACCATACTCCATTTGAGTAATCAAACATGATGCTAGATAATTCGCTCACTCCACAGTGTGACACAAGAACCATTATTCTAATATGGACATATGTTTTAGAAGAATGAATGTCGTGGACCATTTTCCATCTGGGAATTTTTGTCCATTAATCATCCATCTAAATGATAATCATTTCCAACACTACTGATAGTCTTCAAGTCAATTGGAACAATGTCATTCGATAGAACACAAGTGTATATATCCATAGTAGTACACAACTACAATCTAGTGGTACACCACCACACCAAGTAGCACATCGATACGTGATGAGTTACATATTGTCACAATGAGTGGAATACATCCACCACAGTAGAATACATCAATTGTCTAGAGACATAGAGTCTCCATAAAAATCATATCATCTGAGATCAACCTGCACATAAAACATTGTTATGATAAATTGAATCCTCTGGGCCATTCTTCCACTCACATTTGTGAGATCTGGAAGAGTATCTTCCTCATAAGGTAAAAAATTAATGATAAGCTATCTGGACTATTCTTCTCAAGCAAGGAAGAATAAATGTCCCGATTTCTGAGCCTGGACCATTCACCTATCTGGGCCATTCCTCTGGCACTAAACAAAGTGCAACGTTGTGACATCCACCAAAATAAAAATATTTTTTTATTTTTGTGCGCTAGAAATTTATTTTCATTTTTGGCAAATTCGAATATGGAAATTTTTTTCCATTTATGGAAATTCTGAATTTCGAATTTAATAATTGTATTTAATTATTGTGACTGTTGGGCAGAGATCTGTTTGGACTCAACTAACTATTTGACTATGACACTTGTATCACAATAGAATATTTATATTAACTGCAAGAGGACAAATGGAACAACCATGTTAAAAATCAGCTCACCATGACTCCATCAGTGGGGAACAAGTTGGAACTGCCTCTGGGATGATTATTACAAGTGGAAAATCAGAGATTTGCCTACTGGTAGCCCCTGAGAATCAAGGATTAAGAAATATTCAAAATTCCCAAAAGGAGAGAAAAAGACCTCAGCAAAATTGATAGATAGCATATGTGAGGAGGCACGATGCTACCAAGTATGCTAGGGAAAAAATTCTTGAGCTCTCTTGCTATTATGAACACTGGGGATTTGAGTGTGAGACAAGAGGAGACTGTTGAAACAGAACTGCCTTGTTGTTATGAGCATTGTTGAGTAAGTGTGAGGCAAGAGGATAACTGTTGGAATTGAAGGACATTGCTGAGGAGGAGTTTCCAAGTTTTCCCTCATGGATTCATGGTCAGGCTAGGGGGTGAATCACGCAAGTGACTTTGGCTGCCCTGTTCTACGGTTGGGAGGAACGTTGTTGTTCCATTTGTCTTCCCATGGATTGGATTCAAATATGTTGATCTACCCTCTCTATTTTCAATGGCTATGTTTTGATTGATGGTCGGTATCTGTTGTGTGATTATACCTAATTGCAGTAATGTAAACTAATTAAATGATAACATATTTTCGTGTGAGGAATATGTGTGAAGGAAATATGTATCTATATATAGTTATAATACATCTGCTGGAATGTTCACATCTAACTATTGAAGTATATATATATATTTCTTATGGAAGATGAAATTACTTTCGTGAATGTAATTTGTTTGCGTGTCGTCACGAAATTTGTAATAGACATCCAAACTCTGATGGAATACAATTCACATTCAAGTATATACTAGATGCACATATATAGTACTGTTGGTGTCTAATACACTGATTATAAGAGACTCTAAATGATTATAAGAGAAATTACTTTATACAGAAAAATTGTTGTCGCATTGTACCCTTTTATAGATTATATATGCGTATAACTCTTAAGTTTAGATTTTTCAGAATTCTGTTAGGTAACAGATATTGAACCCTTCTACACCTATTGTTTCATAGGACAAAAGTAATAATACCAATACAAGGAAAAAATATTAGAGTTATGAAAATAATGTGAATTTCAGCATTCGGGACTTGCTCGTTACATTTATGCGAAGTTCCCTTGTTTGTCACTTTTCAGAATTCGAAAGTTGTCATGTATTGTTGTTTGATATTTGAAAACCTGAAACCCCGAATACCAAAATCCTGAACTGTCGGTCCCACATTCTTTCACCTTTCAGAATTCGGGAGTTGTTGTGTGTTTGGCATTTGAAACCCTGAAACCTTGAAATGCGGGCCCCACCTTTCCTTTTTGCATTTCGTAAGTTCTGTAATGATGATGTTTGGGCACTAGAACTCGCGAAGTCCTGAACCCCAAAACCTCAAAATGCGGGTCTCACCTTTCCTTTTTCACATTTCAGAAGTTTTCATATGTTGTTGTTTGGGTACTTGAGCCCACGAAGTCTCGAAGCCCGAAACCCTGAAATGCGGGCCCCACTTTTCCTTTTCACATTTAGGAAGTTCGTATATGTTGAAGTTTGGGACACTTGAACTCATGAAGTTCCGAACCTTGAAACCTCGAATCCCAAAATCCTAAAGTGTTGGTCCCACATCCTTTCACCTTTCGGAATTTGAGAGTTGTTGTGTTTTTGGCATTTGAAACCCCGAATCCCAAAATCAAAAAATGTTAGTTCCATGTTCCTTTTCGCAATTTCGGGAATTGTTTGTGTTTGATGTTTTGGCTTTTGAAGTCGTGGGATCCGAACCCCGAAATCCCGAAGTGCTCGGCATTTTTTTTCGCATTTCGGAAGTTTGTTTATGTTGATTTTTGGGCACTGGAGCTCATGAAGTCTCGAACTCCAAAACCCCAAAATGCAGGCCCCACCTTTCCTTTTCACATTTCAAAAGTTGTGTAATGATGATGTTTGGGCACCGGAACTCACAAAGTCCCGAAACCCGAAACCCTCAAATGCGGGTCTCACCTTTCCTTTTTTGCATTTTAGAAGTTTTCATATGTTGTTGCTTGGGTACTTGAGCCCATGAAGTCCCGAACCCTAAAACCTTGAAATGAAGGCCCCACTTTTTCTTTTCTGATATCGAAAGTTCGTATATGTTGATGTTTGGGACACTTGAACTCACGAAGTTCCGAACCCCGAAACCTCGAAGCGCTAGTCCAACCTTCCCTTTGTTTCGCATTTCATAGGTTTGTATATGTTGATGTTAGATGTTGTATTCATGAAATCCCGAACTTCGAAATCCCAAAATGCTGGTCACTTTTCACAATTTCGGGAATTGTTGTGCGTTGATGTTGGTTGTTGTACTCGCGAAATCCCGAACTCCAAAATCTCGACATGCTGGTCACTTTTCACGATTACGGGAGTTGTTGTGTGTTGATTGGAGAATATTCCTCCCAATTAGAGGTATGGAAGTAAGAGACCTATTTACAAGTCCCTCATATAGTTAAATCTGTGCTGGTGTTTTAAACATCATCAAATAAAAACATATTGGTAATTTTTACAAGACTTTAAATAACATTGAAGAGAGGAGTATACACTCATTGTATCATTGAGTATGAAGTTTTAAGTTGCATAGTAAAGACAATCAACGACAGTAAGGTCTCTAACAACTTTCAGTCTCAAGATTTATAACAAAAGACTAAATTGCTTGAATCTTGAAACTATGCAAGGATAATTGTACAAACAATTTTATTTTTTTTGAGACATTTTTTGAGGTTCATTACATATGGTATCAGAGAAAAAGTTACAACACTGGGCCTGAACAGGGCCACATTAATTACTTAGTATATATTCTGATTTATGAAAAACAAAATAATAATTTTTGTGGATTACAAACAGAAAGATTTTATGTTTTGTGTTGAATAATGGCAGCTCAAGAAGGTGCATAAATCAGGGTGGAAGAGAATCCGCAACAAGGACCTCCTGGAGATCCAAGACATAATAGTGATGGAAGCTCACTCATGGAGGTGTTGGAAACAATGAGGAACCTTATTGTTGAACTATAGGTTTTCAAGGCCGACAATGAAAAATTGAAGAAGGCACAGCAGGAGCAACAAGGGATAAATGAAGTCCTATTGCATAGTATAGTAACCAAGAAAATCCCAAAAGATGATAACCATGAGGAAGAGGTCAGCAAAAGGGCCTCCAAGAACTCTGGTGCGAAAACAGGAAAAGGAGATAGTTCATCTTAAGGGACACCTTCAGCTGAAGACAAAACCATACCAGACAAAAAAATAAAACAAATAGACCACCCTAAAGGAGAACTTAAAAATATTAAACCAACTACTTTTGATGGAGAATCCAGGATAGGAGAAGAAGTCGAGGCATGGTTGTTGGACATCAAAAAATACTTCCAAATCTACGACTATTCCAGTAACATGAAAGTTAGAATGACCATCTACAATCTGAAGGGGAAGGCCAGCATTTGGTGGCAGGACCTGAAATTGGCCAAGGGCCTAAAGGAGAAACAGTTGGAATGGTCCGACTTTAAGAAGTATTTTAAGAAACAATACCATTCTAAAAGATATTATGAAAGGAAGGCGAAAGATTTTTATGAGTTATGACTTAGAAAAATGACGATGGAGGACCTTATAAATAAATTTCTGGAAATACTAAGGTTCGTACCATACATCCGAGAGGATAAGGTAAAAATCCAGCGATTCTTAAGCTGTTTACCACGGTCCTATAGGGACAGAATTGAGTTTGACAACCCCAAATTCTTGAGTGAGGCATTCAGGAAGGCATGAATGTACTATGACCAGTATAAATAGAGGGTAGAGTTTCCCAAGACCTGGAAGGATAAGAAGCAAGATGGAATGCACCAACGAAAGAAGGGATACCAGCCAACTCCTTATCGGAATGCAGCAAAAAGTTTCCCAAGGAAGGATTTTCACTCCAATCATCCGAACATGAAAAGTAGCGGTAAATCAATAAACCTGGGAATGAAGAAGTTTGGGGACAACTCCCATGAGCCATTAAAGTGTTGGGAGTGTGGAGAGCCTCATCTAAGGAGGAACTGTTCATGTTTAATTCCAGCAAACAGAACTACTATCCACAATTTGCAGGAAGCCTCGACAGTGGGAGACATGGGCAGAAGATTGCATCGGATGAATGCAGCCATAGATGGTCAACAAGATGACCACTAGTCCTTGGTGGTAGAGATCGAAGGTAAAATCCATGACACTCAAATTTCTGTTTTAATTGACCTTGGAGCTACGTTAAGTTATATTACTCCTAATCTAGTAGAGTTGAATAAACTTAAGAAACAAAACCATGAAAAATATTGGCTTGTACAACTAGCAACAGGTACTAAAAGAAAAGTAGTTAACTTTATTTCTGATCTTGAGTTCATCTTAGATGGTCAAAAGATAAGGACCAATGTGAACATCCTACCACTAGGATCTTATGATTTGATTATCGAGATGGATTGGTTGGAACAACACAAAGCAGTACTAGACTGTTATACAAAGATACTTAGCTATAAAGATAATTTTGGCACTGTTAGAACAACCCAAGGTATACCAAAACTGGTGTCAGTCAGACAATTTTTAGCGATGCAATTCAAGAAATGTATTACAAAGGGATGTCAAGTTTACACCATCCAAGTGACGAATCTTTTAGAAACAGAAGATAATCCCAAGTTAGAAGACTTTGTTGTCCTACGGGAATTCAGAGACATGTTTGTTGATGAGATACCATAATTGCCTCCTAGGAGAGAAATAGATTTCTCCATAGACTTACTACCTAGATCAACCTCTATCTCAAAATCACCCTACCGAATGAGCCTACAAGAACTAACATAATTAAAAATACAATTATAGGAATTGTTGGACAAAGATTATATCAGACCAAGTGTCTCGCCATGGGGAGCACCAGTCCTCTTTGTGAAAAAGAAAGATGATACTCTAAGAATATGTATCGATTATAAACAACTGAACAAAGAGACCATTAAGAACAAATACCCCTTACCATTGATAAATGATCTGTTCGATCAAGTTGGTGGGGCCAAGATCTTCTCAAAATTGGATTTACGATCCGGTTATTATCAAGTTAGGATAAAGGACTAGGACATAAACAAAACAACTTTTCGTACAAGATACATACACTATGAGTTTATAGTCATACCTTTTGGACTCGCTAATGCACCAGCCACATTTATGTGCTTAATGAACAACATTTTCAGCCAGTACTTAGACAAGTTCGTAGTAGTATTTATTGACGATATTTTGGTCTATTCTAAAACGGAGGAGGAACATGATGAACACTTACGAATAGTTCTACAAACACTAAGGAAACACAAACTATATGCAAAATTTGACAAATGTGATTTTTATCAAAAATAAATATAATATTTAGGACATGTCATTTCCTCAGAAGGTATTGTCGTAGACCTGGAAAAGATAAAAGCCATTATGGAATGGCCAGTACCTGAGGATGTGGTAGATATCTAGTCATTTATGGGAATCACTCGATATTATCGCAAATTTATACAAGGGTTCTGCAAGATAGCCTACCCTATCACGTCATTACAAAAGAAAGGGACCAAGTTTAACTGGTCGCAAAAGTGTGAGGATAGTTTTAACAAGCTAAAATAATTATTGACATCGACGCCCATCTTGAAGGTAGCAGACCCAGATAAAGACTTCACAGTATGCGATGATGCAAGTAAAGAGGGACTAGGTGGTGTTCAAACTCATGAAGGGCACGTGATTTGTTATGAGTCCTGGAAATTAAAGGAACACGAGCGAAATTATGTCACTCATTGCTTAGAATTGGCAGCAGTCATACATGCCTTAAAAATGTGGCAACACTATATACTGGGTAGAAAATTCTTACTATTGATGGATAATAGCGTGGTGAAATATTTGTTTAACCAACCAGACCTTAATGCAGGACAAGCAAGGTGGCTAGCCTTCCTTAGCGAATTTGACTTCGAGGTTAGACGTATCAAGGGTAAGGAAAATAAAGTAGCAGATGCTTTAAGTCACATAATCCATGGGTTATTTGAGATAAACATCAGTAGCGCAGAGAGCGATCTGGAACAAAGAATAAGGAAAGCAGGTATCAACGATGGAAATTACACTAAGATAATGGTAGAATTTCAAAATAGTATCACAAACTCAGATAAACCAGATATAAGTATCGATAAGAAGGGACTTAAGATTTAAAAAACACTTTACATACTAGATTCAGCAGAAGTAAATTTAACTATTTTATACGAAGTGCATAAGAAACCATATTCTGGCCATCGAGGTTACCAGAAAACAATAACAACACTCAGAAAACTATTTTACTGGCCTAATATGAAGGGCAAAACAACAAAGTACTTGGCTAGGTGCCAAGATTGTCAACAGGTTAAGGCCGAACACCAACATTCAGCCGTCCTATTACAACCACTACCAGTACCAGAATGGAAATGGGATACCATATCACTGGAATTTATAAGAGGTTTTCCAAAAACTCAGAAACAAAATGATTTAATCATGGTTGTAATCGATAAACTCAGTAAGTCTGCACACTTTATTCTTGTAAAGTATACTTGTAAGGCTATTAATATTGCTGAAATATTCATGAAAGAAATTTTTAGACTGTATGGTATTCCTAAAATGGTGATTTTAGATAGAGACATAAAATTCCCATCCACTTTTTGGAAGGAATTGTTTGCAGGGATAAATACTAATTTGAATTTTAGTACAAGTTATCATCCACAAACGGATGGACAAACCGAAAGGACAAACCAAATCATAGATGATATGCTCTGCATGTATGTAAGAACAAAGCCAAACAAGTGGGAATACTACCTACACTTGGTAGAATTTCCATATAATAATGGGTACCAAACTTTAACTAAGTTGAGCCCTTTTGAAATATTGTATGGAAAAAAGTGTACAACTCCAATTAGATGGGATAACCTAGATGACAAGTTCATGGTTGGACCAGAGATGCTCCAAGAAATGGAGAACATGGTAAAAAGGGTACAACAGAACTTGAAAGAAGCACAGGACAGACATAAGAGCTAAGCAGATTAGAAAATAAGACACTTGGAATTTCAAGTGGGAAACCATGTTTTTTTGAAGGTGAAAACCCAAAAAAACTCACTAAAGTTGGGGAACTGTGCCAAGATGGCACCCAAGTTTTGTGGTCCCTTCCATATACTAGCTCGAATTGGACCCGTAGCATATCAGCTTGCACTTCTAGCTAATCTAAGAATTCATAATGTATTTCATGTTTCCTTGTTGAAAAAGTATATTCATGACCCTACTCATACGATTGATTGGAACTTGGTGCAGGTGGAACCCGAGGGAGATTTCCAGGTGGAACCCCTGCTCATTTTGGATTAGAGAAAAATAGCACTTCGGAATAGAGCCATCACTCAGGTAAAGGTGCAATGGAAGCACTTTAGTCCTGAGGAGGCCACTTGGGAGTTGGAGGGAGATTTGCAGAAATCTCATCCAATCATGTTCCAGGAAAGGAACAAACACTGAGGATAGTGTTTTGCTGAAGGGGGAAAGGATGTGACATCCCCCAAAAATAAAATATTTTTTTATTTTTGTGTGCTGGAAATTTATTTCCATTTTTGGAAAATTCGAATCTCGAAAATTTGTGCCATTTATGGCAATTCCAAATTTTGAATTTAATAATTGTATTTAATTATTGTGACTGTTGGGTAGAGATCTGTTTGGACTCAAATAACTATTTGACTATGACACTTGTATCACAACATAATATATATATTAACCGTAGGAGGACAAATGGAACATCCATGTTAAAAATTAGCTCACCATGACTCCATGAGTGGGGAACAAGTTGGAACTGCTTCTGGGATGATTATTACAAGTGAAAAATCAGAGATTTGGCCACTGGAAGTCCTTGAGAATCACGGATTAAGAAAGCTGTAAAAATACCCAAAGGATGGAAAAAGACCTGGGCAAAAATGATAAATAGCATATGTGAGGAGGCAGGATGCTGCCAAGTATGTTGGGGAAAAGATTCCTAAGCTCTCTTGATGTTATGAACACTGCGGATTTGAGTGTGAGGCAAGAGGAGCCTGTTGAAATAGAATTGCCTTGTTGTTATGAGCACTGTTGAGTAAGTGTGAGGCAAGAGGATAACTGTTGGAATTGAAGGACATTGCTGAGGAGGAGTTTCCAAGTTCGCCTTCATGGATTCATGGTTAGGCTAGGAGGTGAATCGGGCAAGTGACTTTGGCTGCCCTATTCTACAGTTGCGAGGAACGTGGTTGTTCCCTTTGTCTTCCTGCAGATTGGATTCAGATATGTTGATCTACCCTCTCTATTTTGAATGGCTATGTTTTGATTGATGGCTCGTATCTATTGTGTGATTATACCTAATTACAGTAATGTAAACTAATTGAATGATAACATCTTTTCATGTGAGGAATATGTGTGAAGGAAATATGTATCTAAATATAGTTATAATATGTCTCCTAGAATGTTCACATCTGACTGCTGAAGNATATTTGTTGCGGAATATGAAATTACCTTCGTGAATGTAATCTGGTTGTCTCTCGTCACAAAATTCGTAATAGACATCCAAACTTTGATGGAATAAAATTCACATTCATGTATATACTAGATGCACATATCTAGTATTGTTGGTGTCTAATACACTCATTAAAAGAGACTCTAAATGATTATAAGAGAAATTACTTTATAAAGAAAAACGATTGTCCTATTGTACCCTTTTATAGATTATATATGCACATAACTCTTAAGTTTAGATTTTTCATAATTCTATTAGGTAATGGATATTGAATCCTTCTGCACCTACTGTTTCATAGGACGAAAGTAATAATACCAATACAAGGCAAAAATCTTAGAGTTATGAAAATAATGTGAATTTCAACATTCAGGACTTGCTAGTTACATTTCTGTGAAGTTCCCCTCGTTTTCCAAACCCCAAAACCCCAGATCCTGAAATCCAGAAGCGTTGGTCCCACATCCTTTCACTTTTTAGAATTCGGGAGCTGTCGTGTATTGTTGTTTGGTATTTGAAAACCCGAGACCCCGAATCTTGAAATCCTGAAGTGTTGGTCCCACATCCTTTAACCTTTCGAAATTCGAGAGTTGTTGTGTGTTTGGCATTTGAAACCCGGAATCCTAAAATCCCGAAATGTTAGTTCCACGTTCCTTTTCACAATTTCGGGAATTGTTTGTGTTTGATGTTTTGTATTTTGAAGTCGCGGGATTCCGAACCCCGAAATGCCGAAGTGCTAGGCATTTTTTTCGCATTTTGAAAGTTTTTTTATGTTGATGTTTAGGCACTAGAACTCATGAAGTCTCGAACCCTGAGACCCCAAAATGCGGGCCCCACCTTTCCTTTTCACATTTTAGAACTTGTGTAATGATGATGTTTGGGCACTGGAACTCACGAAGTCCTGAACCCCAAAACCCTGAAATGCGGGTCTCACCTTTCCTTTTTTGCATTTTGGAAGTTTACATATGTTGTTGTTTGGGTACGTGAGCCCACAAAGTCCTCAACCCCGAAACCCCAAAATGTGGGCCCCACTTTTGCTTTTCGCATTTCAAAAGTTCGTATATGTTGAAGTTTGGGACACTTGAACTCCCAAAATCCCAAAGTGTTGGTCCCACATCCTTTCACCTTTCAGAATTCGGGAATTGGTGTGTGTTTGGAATTTGAAACACCGAAACCCCGAATCCCGAAATCCTGAAATATTAGTTCCACGTTCCTTTTTGCAATTTCGGGAATTGTTTGTGTTTGATGTTTTGGATTTTGAAGTCGTGGGATTTCAAACCCCAAAATCCCAAAGTGCTGGGCATTTTTTTTCGCATTTCGGAAGTTTGTTTATGTTGATGTTTGGGCACTGGAACTCACGAAGTCTTGAACCCCGAAACCCCAAAATGCAGGCCCCACCTTTCCTTTTCGCATTTCAGAAGTTGTGTAATGATGATGTTTGGGCACTGGAACTCACGAAGTGTCGAACCTTGAAGCCCTAAAATGCGGGTCTCACCTTTCCTTTTTTGCATTTCGGAAGTTTGCATATGTTGTTGTTTGGGTACTTGAGACCATGAAGTCCCGAACCCCGAAACCCTGAAATGTGGGGCCCACTTTTCCTTTTTTCATTTCATAAGTTCATATATGTTGAAGTTTGGGACACTAGAACTCACGAAGTTCCGAACCCCGAAACCCCGAAGCGCTATTCCAACCATCCCTTTGTTTCACATTTCGAAGGTTTATATCTATTGATGTTAGCTGTTGTATTCACTAAATCCTAAACTCTGAAATCCCAAAATGATGGTCACTTTTCATAATTTCGGGAATTGTTGTGCGTTGATGTTGGTTGTTGTACTCGCGAAATCCCGAACTCCGAAATCCCGACATGCTAGTCACTTTTCACGATTTTGGGAGCTGTTGTGTGTTGATTGGAGAATCTTCCTCCCGATTAGAGGTATGGAAGTAACAAACATGTTTACAAGTCACTCGTATAGTTAAATCTGTGCTGGTGTTATAGACATCATCAAATAATTAAATATTGGTAATTTTTACAAGACTTTAAATAACATTGAAGGGAGGAGTATACACTCATTTTATCATCAAGTAGGAAGTTTTAAGTTGCATAGTAAAGACAATCAATGACAGTAAGTTCTCTAACAAATTTCAGACTCAAGCTCTATAACAAAAGACTTAATTGCTTGAATCTCGAAACTATGCAAGGATAATTGTACAAACAATTTTATTTTTTTTGTGACAGTTTTTAAGGTTCATTACAAACATGGAGAGAATCAATCTTCCCTAAGGAATCCATGTTCCTGATTTCTGAACCTAGACCATTCACCTATCTGGGCCATTCCTCCGGCACTAAACAAAGTGAAATTTCCTAAGGACCATTTCCTAAGGAAATTATTGTCCTACACCAACCTCCAAAAAAAATCATTTTTTGAAATTGCTCACAACTGTGAGCTTTGAAAGAATGATTGTTTGGTGAGGCGGACCAGTCTTCTTGACCACTACTAAGAGTGACCGTCAAGAAGAGATATTGTCATAGACCATTCCCCTACACTGGCCACAGGGGGAATCGTTTTCTATTGTACATCAATGATCCATCGAACCATTTTCATTAAAAAAATGACCGTTCAATCTGCACCATTTTCTGAACTAGAAAATGCTTGTCCGTTAAAAATCTAAAACCACTTTCCGAACTGGAAAATCACTGCTCATATTGGACCATTTTTCGAACTGAAAAATGACTGTCCATAAATCAATAACACATCAATGCTCCCTCCCAACCTAGGAGTCATCTCTTCCTTTCTCAATAAGGAAGTCGTCTCCACGAGATCCAACTTGAGTACACAAACTCTTTCATCTTGGACATAGGATTTACCAAAATATCTGTTTATTTTCTCATCTGTGGAGATATATATATATTCAAGAACCACTTCTATTTTTTCGACTTTATTATGGAGAATGTAATGCTTGATCTCAATGTACTTCAGCCTTTCCGGATTACTAGTTTTCTTTGAAGGCTCCATATATCTCTTTATCAATATAGTATATCATTTTTGGATTCATCTTTTCTTTCCTGCTAGCTCATAACATCGTGGCAATGCTCAACTAGAACATATCCATGCGGCACTTCTTTTTTCATCATGAGAGTTTGTCATGGATTAGTAATCCAGCATCCTCGACTTCTGAGTAATCAATTTGATTTTTATAATAGAAGGTTTTCACCACGCTTTTGTTGTGCATGAGAGGCTTTTCACTAAGTTCTTTGAATCCATACAAAATCTTCTTCCATCTGCATACAAGGGTCTATTTTTGGTATAACTCAAAGCCTTGAGGTTTCTCTACATACACTCTTTGTTAAATTATTCTGGAGAATAGTCTTTGCATTCATCTGATGTCAAATCCAACTCATGGATATTACGAACGATATAATGGCTCATGTTGAGGTATGTCTAGTTTACTGAAACAAGCAATCATCATAGTCTTCTCCTTTCGTCTCGAAGAACCTCTATTTTTGGATCTCGCAATGCTTACATTCATGAGACTTCCATACATTGTTCTTCATCTCAGCTTTCATTTCCTCTTCTTGATTTCTTTTAGTGAATTCACATCAGGCTGGTAGTCTTGTGATTCTTGATACAATGACTGATTGTTCTGGATTTTCTTTCTTCCTTGGAATTTTCATGTTCTTTCTCATGTTTCTCTTTAGATCTTGGGTCCATGGAGTTTTCTATATATTCCATGCCCTGAAGATTCCAACTTCTTTCTTTCATCATAGGATCATGGATGTGGATGGAAAACAAGGAATAATTTAAGGATTGTTTTCGAAGAAGACTTCTTATGAAGTCAAATTGAACATATGCTTCTTTTCATGGATGCTACCATTGATGGATACTTTATCATCTTCAATGGATCATATAATTTAGGATTAGCTCCCTCCTAGTCCTTGCTTCATGCATGAATGCATGCTCTTCTTTTGTAAATATATAATCGGCTCCCTCCATCTAACAACGTCAACGCTTCCATCTGCATCTGTATTTCCTTATGCGAAGTTTCATAAGTCCTTTTCCAATTTCCTCTTGATTGCTAAGTTATTTTTGTCTTTACTTCTTCTAGGTTTCTTCAAGATTGATTTTGATTTCTTCTTATATTGCAATTGTTACTTAATAACTATGAATTGTTACGATGGGTTATGAATGTACTTCATCCTTTCATGTGTATTATGTGACTTATAGTCATAGTGATTGGAATACTTATCTTGTTGTTATTCCATAGGTATAGTTTCTCTTGGAACATATTATCTTCTAAGAAATAGATATGCAAGATATGTATAGAAAACATGGTATGTACAAGAACTATGAAGAATATTGTTACCTTGTCTTATAAGAAGAAGTTTGTTTCATCCTGCTTATTCTTCTTTGAAGGTTCCTTTTGTTCGGCAACTGATTCTCCGTGTGTCTCATTCCTTTTATTTAGCTCGAGACAATGATTCTTGTAGTGACCATATTTTTGACAGTTGAAGCATTGTATTTCTGACATATCTTTCTCTTGATTTGGCTTCTTCCTTGAGCCAAACTTCCTTTTGTTCATGAAACTCTTGAATCTTGTTGTGAAGGCTTGATCATTGTATTTCTTTTGAGGTTTCTCTTCTTCACTAATCCTTGATTCTTATTGTGCACAACAAGTCCAAAGTTCTTCAAATTTAGGATACTCCTTCATTGTGTTCATGCTTGTGGAAAATGCATCCCATGTCTTAGGAAGATCGTTGAGTACTACCTTTACCGGTTTTTCTGTGAAATCATTTCTTCAATAGATTGTAGTTGAACTCTTAACTGAGATATTATCACAAAGTATGATGTTATGTGGTCATCATCATTCATCTTCATGTCACAGAGCTCATTCTTCAGGCTCATTACTTATCCAATGTTTCTAAGTGAGAAGAGGTTTGTTAGGGAATCATACATCTTCTAAGATGAATCAATATGGGATATGTAGGGTATCAAGTGGTATTTTATAGAATCCACTATAATACTCATGGCATTGATGTCATTGTCTTTAAACTTCTCCATAACTGCAACATTATGTTGTTCCTTCTCTTTTCCTTCTTCAAACTCTAGTTCCACAATCCTTCCTTTCACGATATCCAACACTTTATTCTTGGCAAGGGTGAGATCAATCCTTGTCTTCCATGCTCTGAAGTTAGAAGTCTCTTCTAACTTGTTTTCTGACTTCATAGAGTAAGTCATGACTGCTTTGACTTGGTCAACCCTATATTTGACCAAAAACTCAAACTTGACATCTTAGCTTGCTCAAAGTACCAGGAAATGCACTAGGCTAGGGTGCACTAGTCTATCCAGAAATTAGGTCAATCCATTCACTTAAGGTTACTGAATGAGAGGGTTAGGGTTTCGTTGCTCCAACAAAAAGTGACTGCAACTACAACTGCAACTGAGCAAATCCTCCCAATCTATCTTCCTACGGTTAGAGTGTTCTAAGATAGTGTGGGCCCATAGCTTGTTAGAATATAATGGATGTTCTCATTTAACCATAGACAATATACCAATATTTTCACCCAACCATAGGCCGAAGCCACCCCCGAGCACCTTAACCTTGACAGAGAATCCATTCCAGAAAAAAACCCTAGACTGGATAGCCAAACAAAGGATGGCGCACCTTTCTCTGAGGATAGTGCACCAAGCAAGAGTAACAAGAATTGATGAGAGAGTCCAAACCATAACCATGAGAGAGTCCAAGCCAATATCATAATATTTGCCAACATCATAATATTATTTCAAATTGTCAATATATAGTCTTGCTGCATTGTTAACTTAATTTGATCAAAATGTAAATATGGTAAGTGTCACACTCCCCAAACATCTCTATGAACATTCCATTTCATATCAACATTTCAATTACAAGACTATCCCGAAACAAAACAAAAATATCAAAATTCTATAACCAGAAGGTTTCACGAACAAAACAAAACTATCAAAATATTCTATAACTAGAAGGTTTCACTAACAAAACAAAACTGCCTAGTTAATATTAAGAGAAGGTTTCAGTATCTGAAATTTCTATGACCATTCCATTCCAGACCAGCAAATCTATTACAAAAGTACCAAATATCAAATTTTTATTTGTATCACCAAAAGGTTTTACGAACAAAACAAAACTATCAAAATTCTACATCCAGAAGGTTTCACTAACAAAACAAAACTGCGTAGTTAATATAACCAGAAGGTTTGACTAAGAAAACTATAAAAATTCTATTCCGTGACAACATTTCATTTATAATTTCTAGAGAACTGGACTAAGGCAATCTTGCTGTTAATTACGTTCAAGAGCCCACTGATGTTCCCGCCTGATTGCCGCCTTCTCTTCGGGAGATAAATCGTTTTCAATGATGAAAATCCGGCGAATCTCTTCAAGGGTTTTCCCGGTAATCATGTCAACAATAGTATTACATGTCACGTCCAGAAAGGCGTAGATATAAAGGTAGTGGGTAGCCATCGTAAGTGCAAAAAGTGTGGGTGGATCATCGACGAGAGGTTTCACAAAATCGATATCCCAGATTTTCAAAGTATCGGCTGATGCTGCAACGTGGAAATGATGGTATTCACAGTAAGGGATAACCATTTTCAAAATCTTGCTTGAAACGTTTCGCACAAGAATGGTTGTCTTAGTCTTCCCTCCCTCACCCTCAATCGTAATCTTGAGGAATTTGGAGCTGAATGCAACAGCCTTCTCCTCCTCGAAAATTTCGGCATCGAGTTGAATGTAATGTGACCATGTTATCATTGGACTCCAGCGTTGCAGACATGGCTGATATGAATGTAATCTGACCATGTTTCTAGATCTAATATAGATATGCCGATGCCTTCGACCTAGATGAGGGCTTACAGTTTATGGGATCTTCTTATAATTTTCATCTATTTATATCTACATAGCTTAAATTTCACCATCAATGGTAACTTGTGTAACTAGCTTTAGTTGAAAATTTCACCTTTGCAAGCGGACAAACTTAAATTATGGTAACAACATTTTGTGATGTACTCACAATAATTTAATTACTTCTCACAATAGCTTCCTTTTGTTTAGGGTTTTTGGGTCAAAGTTTTGAATGTTTTGGGTTAGTTTAATAGAAAATATGATGATTTTGGTAGTTTTTAAACCTACCAAAATCAATAGTGTTAATTTAAATTTGATAATTGGATCATTTTGAGTGAAGTTCCCAATATTAAGGTGAATCCTAACTACCAACATAATTCATGTTTGATTTAAGGAGAATTTTTTCCAAGTAAGGTGGTGACATGAATACCCCTTATACCATACTTATAAACTAAAGTTTATAGGATGTAATTTCTGTACCCCTTATACAATGCTTACAGTAGACAACAAGTACAAAACTAATAACAACAGTTTATACACAATTTTGATAACAAAACAACTCATACTAGATTTGGATTTTATGCTGCAAATTACCTTATCAACTTGGATTATGGTAGATTGGAGATGGATTTTGTAAAGACAAGTACTTTATCAAAATTAATAAGATATATTAATGCATATTGTATTATTAAAATGATGTATTAATGAAAATTTTACTTTTAAAAATGATATATTAATACAAATATATTATTATATGATGCTTATGTTCATACATAAAACACTTTCTTTATAGTTGGGAATCTTTGACCGAAACCCTTCCTTAGAGGATATTGGACACCCTTCCTTAGAGGATATTGTTAGCTTGTGTAAATATAACCGTTAATTTGTGTAAGTTGTGTAACTATAGCTTAAATTTCATTATAAGGGATAACTTGTCTAACCCCCTTTTGTTGAAAATTGTAACTTTTGTGTAACCAATTCAATAATTCATGCTATATTTAAGGACATTTTTTTCGAGATAAAGAAGTGATATGAATACCCCTTATACCATGCTTCCAAAGTAAAATTTATACTATGTAAGTTTTATAAGAAAAGTTCTCAATATTAAGGTGGAACCCTAACTTCCAACATAATTCATGTTGGATTTAGGGATAATGGTGAAATATAAGAGTTTATACACAAATTAGATGACAAAACAAGTCATACTTTATATGGATTCTATGATGCAAATTACCTTATCAACATGGATTAGGGTAGCATGGATTAGGGTAGATTGGTGATGGATTTTGTAAAGAAAATTAGTTTATCAAAATTAATAACACATATTAACGCATATTGTATTATTAAAATGATATATTAATGCAAATTTGATTATTAAAAATGATATATTAATACAAATATATTATTTTATTATGCTTAGGGTCATACATAAAACAATATCTTTATACTTGGGAAAATTTGAATAAAACCCGTACTCAGTGAATATTGTCCTGTAATGTACCCCAAATTCCCAAATAAAAACAAAAAATGTTAGGGGACATCAAAGTCCCTTAAATCTCTAACATTATTTGTGAAACATAGATAATCCATTAAATATATCTTATTCCTTTATTGTATGCATAGCAATTTTACTTCTTTGTCATTATCCCTCTTAAAGGCCGAAGGAGATTTAAATTCCACTCATCTCTTACTGTTATATTTCATTATAGCATCATTATTGGATTATAAATCACCCACTTATTTGTATTGAAGAGTTTTGTGACCATGACCCCTTAGAATAACCACTAGCTCTATGTCAAGAAATACTATCCACATTAAATCGTGTAATAGACGACGTTATACAATACATGAGCTCTTTAAAGCATGGACACAAGATCAACAAATATAGACATAAGTACTAAGAGATAGGATTTAATTTTACCCATAATACCATATTGTTTTATCA
>ML806918.1:33822-48764 GCA_009831015.1 Picea engelmannii | reverse complement strand
CTTTTTATTATTTATTTAATATCTTTTGTACTTTCATAAGTTAAGAAATAATCTCTTCTTTGCAAATTTTTAAATCCCTTAGTTTAATTAAATTCTTACTCTCTTCATTTACCCCAAGAATTTTATGAAGACTAAATTATTACTGAGGTGGGTTTTTGTTTAATTTTTTATTTTTATTCTTAGGGTCTTTTCTTAAGGTTAGACTAAATTTTTACCCTAGAGAATTTTTAGACTTATGACTTAGATTCTGAACTGGGCGACACTTGGTTAGGAACGTTGTTTAAGTATTTCTTAAGGAATTAAAGTCTTAGGGCCATCTAGGTTTGTTTCTTCATCATCATCAGCACGACGTGCCCTTCAGGATGCACTACGTGCTCCAAGGGTGCCACTCGCCTCATTTGTTTCTTTTGCGCAACGTGCCCTTCAGGATGCACCACGTGCTCCAAGGGTGCCACTCACTTCTTGTGTTTCTTTTGCATGATGTGCCCTTCAGGATGCACCACGTGCTCCAAGGGTGCCACTCACTTCTTTTGTTTCTTTTGCGCGACGTGCCCTTCAGGATGCACCACCTGCTCCAAGGGTGCCACTCGCCAACTTGACTGATTGGTAGACATCTATAACCCCTGGAGTCAACACTCCGCTAGGTGAAATCGTGGGAGACTAAGGGCTCTAAGGAATAATTCCCCTGCCTTATTGCGCACCCCTTAGAATCATCGTGAGCGACTGTCGTAGTCTTCCCTCACGACATCGTGGATCCTCTCAAACTAGGTAATCGTTAACCTAGAGTTCGAGCCACGGCGGGAGTGCTAGTAGGCTGTGGCAGGGCTGCTGTCCACACCTCTCCCTCAACCTCTCTAGAAATCGTGTGTGTGGCCCCTTTACTCCATATGTGAGTCTGGTCGACAAGCTATCGTCGGCCTGCATCATCAACAATCATGTCAGAACATGTCAACATCATATCATCAAATCAATGAAATATCACAGTAAATAAATCAACCCAAATAGCACACTCCCTGACTCAATCCGGAATCCAAGGGGTTCCACCGATGCCTCTACATCCTCAAGGTCCAAAACCCTGCACCCTCAATAAAACTAAGTCAATAACACATGTCTACGTCAAAGCAGTAAAACATCATGTCATTTATCATAATGCATCATAATCAAGGATAAATTTTTTAACGTCATAAAAGTCCAGATCACTTGCGAGAAAGTGTCCTCAAAGAATAAGTTTTATCAATGCGCCAGAGTGGGATGTTACAACAAGAGGCAGTTGATCTCCTAGCGGCATAGTGGGTTGTTCCCAATCTTGACAGTAATTTTCTGTATAAGTGGGATTCCTGTTGCAGTCATTAAATCTTTATTTAACAGAAAAACTACCCTCTGTAACTATATCTATATTCATTACATATCAAGATATAAATTGATGGAATTTACGTGTATAGGATTGCTCAGATTTCCTCCTTAAGTATAGATAGATTCGCTTACTATTTCAACTACAGAAGTAAATGTACGCCTATAATTAGAGTCTAATTCTTCCTAGCTCATTTTTGCATAAACAGTTCTGTCCAGAATTTCAATTTCATGGATAAGCTTACACCTGTAGGTAGATCTGTTGATTCTTCAAGTTCAATCGCATTTAAATACTTATGTCCAATGATTTTTACAACAGAATTAGACATACACAAAATCTTTCAAGTTAATTTTCATAGATCGTGCTACCTAGAATTCTAGTTCAAAATGCCCCATTCCAGAATATTGGTCTTTGATTATAAAATCCATACAACAACATATGTCCTACATGAGAGTTATTTCAACTTAACCCAAATAGAGCATCATATCAGCTATACAAAATCATTCAAACAAAGAAGAGTAAAATTTAACATATCTGAATCCAATCCGCGAAAAGAAAAAGGGGACATCCATGTTCCTCCCAACCGTAGAATAGGGCAGCCAAAATCACTTGCCTGATTCACCCCATAACCTGACCATAAATCCATGAGGGCGAACTTGGAAACTCCTCCTCAACAATGTCCTTCAACTCCAACAGATTCCTCTTGTTTCACACTCGATCAGTAGTGTTCATAACAACAAGAGAGAAATCAATAGTCTTTTTCCCAGCATACTCATCAGCGTCCTACCTCCTCACATATGTTATTTAACAAAAGAATTCTTTTCCCAAGGTCTTTCTTTTCCCCCTTAGTAATTTTCACAGCTTTCTAAATCCCTGATTTTCAGGGGCTGACAATGGCCAAATCTTTGATTTTCCACTTGTGACAATCAGCCCCGAGGTAGTTCCAACATGTTCCCCACTCATGGAGTCATGGTTCGTTGATTTTTTAACATGGTTGTTCGATTTGTCTCCTGCAATTAACATAAAATATTCTATTTTCATACAAGTGTCATAGTTAAATAGTTAGTTGGGTCAAATCAAATCTCTTCCCAACAATTATAATAATTTATTACAATTCTCAAATTCAAAATTCGGAATTTCCATAAATGGCAAAATTATTCCAAATTCGAATTTACTACAAAAGGAATTTTTTCCAATCATTTTTAAATTTCAAAAATGCTTTATTTTTGGGGAATGTCACATCCTTTCCCCCTTCAATAAAACACTGTCCTCAGTGTCTGTTCTTTTCTTGGAACAGGGTTGGATGAGACTTCCACAAATATCCCTCCAACTCCCAAGTGGCCTCCTCAGGGCTAAAGTGTTTCCATTGCACCTTTACCTGAGTGACGGTTATCTTCCGATGTGCTATTTCTCTCCAGTCCAGAATGTGTAAGGGTTCCACCTGGAACTCACCTTCGGGTTCCACCTGCACCAGGTTCTAGTCAATCATATGAGTAGAGTCATGTACATACTTTTTCAATAAAGAAACATGAAATACATTATCAATTCTTAGATTAGCTGGGAGTGCAAGTTGGTATGCTACGGGTCCAATTCGAGCTAGTATCTCAAAGGGCCCACAAAACATGGGTGCCATCTTGGCACAATTCCCTAACATGAATGAAATTTTTTGGCCTTTGACCTTCAAGTAGACATGGTTTCCCACTTGAAATTCCAAGTGTCTTATTTTCTGATATGCATAGCTCTTCTGTCTATCGTCTGCTTCTTTTAAGTTCTGTTGTACCTTTCTTACCATGTTCTCGATTTCTTGGAGCATCTCTGGTCCAACCATGATTCTGTCAACCGGGTTATCCTAGCTAATTAGGGTCGTGAACTTTCTAACGTATAATACCTCGAAAGGGATTAGCTTAGTCGAAGTTTGGTACCCATTGTTATATGCAAATTCTACCAAGTGTATATAGTCCTCCCATTTGTTCGGTTTTGTTCTTACGTACATGCGGAGCATATCTTCTATGATTTGGTTTGTCCTTTTGGTCTGTCCATTCGTTTGTGGATAATAACTCATACTGAAATTTAGATCAGTATTTATACCTACAAACAATTCCTTCCAAAAAGAGGGTGTGAATTTTACATCTCTATCTGAAATCACCATTTTAGGAATATCATGCAGTCTAAAAATTTCTTTCATAAATATTTCAACAATGTTTATAGCTTTAAAAGTAGACTTTACAGGAATAAAGTGTGCACACTTACTGAGTTTATCGATTACAACCATAATAGAGTCATTCTGCTTTGATTTTTTGGCAAACCTGTTATAAAGTCCAACGATATTGTCTCCCATTTCCATTTTGGTACTGGTAATGGTTGTAATAGGCTGGATGGATGCTAGTGTTCGGCCTTAACCTGCTGACAATCTTGGCACCTAGCCAAGTATTGTGTTGTTTTGCCCTTCATATTAGGCTAGTAAAATAGTCTTCTAAGTGTCGTTATCATTTTCTAGTATCCTGGATGGACAAAATACGGTTTCTTATGCACTTCGTCCAAGACTATTAACATTAATTCTACTGAATTTGGTATGTAAAGTCTATTTTTAAGTCATAGTAGTCTCTTCTTCTTGATACTTAGATATGGTTTATATGAGTTTTCGGTACTTTTTTGTAATTCGGTCATTACCTTAGTGTAATTTTCGTCGTTAAAACCTATCGTCCTTATTCTTTGTTCCAGATCACTTTCTGCCTTACTGATATTTATTTCAAATAACCCATGGATTCTTCTACTTAAAGTGTGTTCTACTTTATTTTCCTTACCCTTGATATGTCGGACTTCGAAGTCGAATTCACTCAGGAAGGCTAGCCATCTTGCTTGCCTTGCATTAAGATCTGGTTAGCTAAATAGATACTTCACGTTGCTATTATCTGTTAATAGTAGAATTTATTTTCCCATTATGTAGTGTCCCCACATTTTTAAGGTGTGTATTACTGCTGCCAATTCTAAGTCATGAGTGACATAATTTCTCTCATGTTCCTTTAATTTTCGGGACTCATAACAAATCACGTGTCCTTCCTGAGTTAGGACACCACCTAGTCCTTCTTTACTCACATCGACACAGACAGTAAAGTCTTTGTCTGGGTCTGCTACCTTCAAGATGGTGTTGGGTGTGTGTTATATTCTTTGCATGTGTGTGTGTGTGGGTGTGTCAGATACGACAACTGCGTCTGACGATAACAACAGCATAGTGGTTTGTTCCCAATATTGATAGTTATTTTCTGTATAAGTGGGATTCTTGTTGCAGTCATTAAATCTTTATTTAACAGAAAAACTACACTTTGTAACTGTATCTATATTCATTACATATTAAGATATAACTTGATGTAATTTATGTGTACAATCTTGCTAAGATTTCCTTCTTAAGTATAGATAGATTTTCTTACTATTTCAACTGCATAAGTAAATGTACACCTGTAAATAGATTTTAATTCTTCCTAGCTCATTTGTGCATAAATAGTTCTATCAAGAATTTCAATTTCAGGGATAAGCTTACACCTATAGGTAGATCTATTCATTCTTCAAGTTCAATTGCATTTAAATACTTCTCTCCAATGATTTTAACCATAGAATTAGACATACACAAAATCTTTCATGCTAATTTGCATAGATCGTCCTACCTAGAATTCTAGTTCAAAATGCCCCATTCCCGAATATTGGTCTTTGATTATAAACTCCATACAACAACAGATGTCCTACATGAGAGTTATTCCAACTTAACCTAAACAGAGCATCATATCGGCTATACAAAATCATTCAAACAAAGAAGAGTAAGATTTAACATTTATGAATCCAATCGGTGGAAAGAAAAAGGGGACAACCACATTCCTCTGAACCATAGAATAGGGAAGCCAAAATCACTTGCCCGATTCACCCCGTAACCTGACCATGAATCCATGAGGGAGAACTTGGAAACTCCTCCTCAGCAATGTCCTTCAACTCCAGCATATTCCTCTTGCCTCACACTTGATCAGTAGTGTTCATAACAGCAAGAGAGAAATCAATAGTTTTTTTCCCAACATACTCAGCAGCGTCCTGCCTCCTCACATATGTTATTTAACAAAAGAATGATTTTTCCTAGGTCTTTCTTTCCCCCCCTTGGGAATTTTCGAAGATTTCTAACTACCTTCTTTTTAGGGGATGTCAATGGCCAAATCTCTGATTTTCCACTTGTGACAATCAGCCCCATGGTAGTTCCAACATGTTCCCCACTCATGGAGTCATGGTCAACTAATTTTTTAACATGGTTGTTCCATTTGTCTCCTACAATTAATATAAAATATTATGTTTTCATACAAGTGTCATAGTTAAATAGTTAGTTGGGTCAAATCAAATCTCTGCCCAAAAGTCATAATAATTTATTACAATTCTCAAATTCGAAATTTGGAATTGCCATAAATGGAAAAATTATTCCAAATTCGAATTTACTAAAAATGGAAAAAATTTCCAATCAATTTTAAATTTCAAAAATACTTTATTTTTGGGGAATGTCACAAATATCAACACTCCCTCCTAGATAGGGAGGTATTGAAGGTAATGGTATTGATAAAAAAACATACCATTCACCTAGTAGCATCAACATAGTCATATAGATTATATCATGACTAGATCATGAGCACCATCATCAATATCAATGTCATCAACTTCATCATCTCTCAAAACCATACTCCATCTGAGTAATCATACATGATGTTGGATAAGTCACTCACTCCACAGAGTGACACAAGAACAATTATTCTAATATAGACATATGTCCTAGAAGAATGAATGTCCTGGACCATTTTTTGTTTAAGGAATTTCTATCCATTGATCATCCATATAGATGATAATCATTTCGAACACTAGTGATAGTCTTCAAGTCAATTGGAACAATGTCATTCGATAGAAAATAACTATGTCTATCCATAGTAGTACACAACTACAATCTAGTGGTACACTACCACACCAAGTAGCACATCAATACCTGATCAGTGACATATTCTTAAAATCAGTGGAATACATCTACGACAGTAGCATACATCTATTGTCCAGAGACATACAGTCTCCAAAACAATCATATCATCTGATGTCAACCTGCACATAAAACATTGTTATGATATTAACTGAATCATCTGGGCCATTCTTCCACTCACATCTGTGAGATCTAGAAGAGTATCTAAGTCAGAAGGTAAAAATGAAACGATGAGCTATTTGGAATATTCTTCTCAAGCAAGGAAGAATAATTGTCCCTATTTCTGAGCCTAGACTATTCACCTATGTGGGCGATTACTATGGAACCAAACGAAGTGAAAACTGGAGATAATGAGTCTGCCCTAAGGAATGAATGTCCTTGATTGTTGAACTTAGACCATTCACCTATCTTGACCATTCCTATGTCACTAAACAAAGTGCAACCTAGAGAGAATGAATCTTCCCTAGGGAATGATTGTCCGAACCATTTCCTAAGGAAATGATTATCCTGCACCAACCTCCAAAATGGACTATTCTTTGAAACTTCTCACAACTGTGAGCTTTGAAATAATGACTGTCCGACGAGGCGGACCAATATTCTTGACCAATAATGAAAGTGATTGTCTAGAAGAGAGATTTTCCTAGACCATTCACCCACACTGGCCACAAGGGGAATCATTTTCTATGGTACATCAACAATCAATCGAACCATTTTCATTACAAAAATGACCATTCGATCTGGACCCTTTTCTGAACTATGAAATTCCTGTCCATCAGAAATCTCAAACCACTTTTTGAACTGGAAAGGAACTGCTCATCCTAGACCATTTTTCGAACTGAAAAATGACTGTCCATAAATCAATAGCACAACAATGCTCCCTCCCAGCCTAGGAGTCATCTCTTCCTTTTTCAATAAGGAATCTATCTTCATGAGCTCCAACTTGAGTACACAAACTCTTTCATATTGGACAAAGGCTTTACCAAAATATCTTCTTATTTGCTCATCTGTGGAGATATATATATTGGAGAGTCACTTCTATCTTCTGGACTTTATAATGGAGAATGTAATGCTTGATATCAATGTACTTTGGTCTTTCTCGAACACTGGTTTTCTTTGAAGGCTTCATATAGATCTTGATCAATATAGTATATCATTTTTGGACTCGTCTTTTGTTTCCTGCTAGCTCATAACATCATGGAAAGGCTCAAGTGGAACATATCCATGTGGTAATTCTTTTGTCATCATGAGAGTTTATCATGGATTATTAATCCATCATCCTAGACTTCTGAGTAATCATTCTGGTTTTATAATAGAAGGTTTTTACCGCGCTTTTGTTGTGTGTTAGAGGCTTTGCACGAAGTTGTTTGAATCCATACAAAATCTTCTTCCATCTTCATACAAGGGTCTCTTTCTGGTATACCTCAAAGCCTTGAGGCTGCTCTACATACACTCTTTGTTCAATTATTTTGGAGAATAGTCTTTGCATTCATCTAATGTGAACTCCAACTCATGGATATTTCAAACGATATAATGGCTCATGTAGAGGTATGTCTGGTTTACTGGAACAAGCAACCATCATAGTATTCTCCCTTCATTTGGGAGAACCTCTAGTTCTGGATCTCACAATGCTTACATTCATGATTCTTCCATACATTTTTCTTCATCTCAGCTTTCATTTCCTCTTCTTTATTTCTTTTAGTTAATTTAGATCAGCCTGGTCGTCTTTTGATTCTCAATACAATGACTCGTTGTTCTAGCCTTTCTTTCTCTCTTGGAATCTTCATATTCTTTCTCATGTTTTTGTTTAGCTCTGGGTCCATGGAGTTTTCTATAGATTCCATGCCCTGAAGATTCCAACTTCTTTCTTTCATCGTAGGATCATGGATGTGGATGGAAAACCAGGGATACTTTAAGGATTTTTTTCGAAGAAGACTTCTTATGAAGTCAAACTAAACATGTGCTTCTTTTCATGGATGCTACAATTGATGGATACTTCATCATCTTCAATGGATCATATAATTTAGGATTACCTCCCTCCTAATCCTTTCTTCATGCATGCATGCATTCTCTTATTTTTTAAATATATAATCGGCTCCCTCCATCTAACACAGTCCACACTTCTGTCCTTATTGCCTTATGCAAAGTGTCATAAGTCATTTTCCAATTTCCTTTCGATTGTTGACTTCTTTTTGTCTTTAATTATTCTAGGTTGCTTCAAGATAGATTCTGATTTCGGCTTATATTGCAGTTGTTACTTACTAACTATGAATTGTTATGAGGGGTTGTTGATGTACTTCATCCTTTCATGTGTATTGTCTGAATTGTAGTCATAGTGATAGCAATCCTTATCTTGTTGTTCTTCCATAGGTATAGTTTCTCTTGGAACATATTATCTTCTAATAAATAGATATGCAATATATGTACAGAAAACATGGTATGTACAAGAACTATGAAGATTATTATTACCTTGTCTTAGAAGAAGAAGTTTGTTTCATCCTGCTTATTATTATTTGAAGGTTCATTTTCTTCGGCAACTGATGCTTCATGTGTCTCCTTCCTTTTATTTAGCTTAGGACAATGATTCTTGTAGTGACAATATTTTCGACAGTTGAAGCATTGCATTTTGACATATCTTTCTCCTGATTTGGCTTCTTCCTTGAGCCAAACTTCCTTTTGTTCATGAAATTATTGAATCTTGTTGTGAAGGCTTGATCATTGTATTTCTTTTGAGGTTTTTCTTTTGCACTAATCCTTGATTCTTCTTGTGCACAACAAGTCAGTTCTTCAAATGTAGGATACTCCTTCCTTGTGTTAATTCTTGTGGCAAATGCATCCCATGTCTTGGGAAGACTGTTGAGTACTATATTTACCAGTTCCTTTCGTGAAATGATTTCTTCAATATGTTGTAGTTGATCTCTTAATTGATAGATTGTCACAAATTATGATGTTATGATGTCATCATCATTCATCTTCATGTCACAGAGCTCATTCTTCAGGCTCATTACTTGTCCAATGTTTCTGAGTGAGAAGAGGTTTGTTAGGGAATCGTACATCTTATTAGACGAATCAAGATGGGAGATGTAGGGTATCAAGTGGTATTTTATAGAATCCACTATAATACTCATGACATTGATGTCATTGTCTTTTAACTTATCCATAACTCCAACATTTTGTTGTTCCTTCTCTTTTCCTTTTTCAAACTCTGGTTCCACAATCCTTCCTTTCACGATATCCAACACTTTATTCTTGGAAAGCATGAGATCAATCCTTGTCTTCCATGCTCTGAAGTTAGAAGCCCCTTCTAACTTGTTTTCTGACTTCATAGAGTAAGTCATGGCTGTGTTTAGTTGGTCAACACTAGATTTGACCAAAAATTCAAACTTAACGTCTTATCTTGATGAGAGTACCAGAATATGCGCTAAGATAGGTCGCACTATTATATCTTGAAATCAGGTCAATCCCTTCACTTAAGGTGCCTCAATGAGAGGGTTAGGGTTTCCTTGATGCAACAAGAACTCGCTGGAACTACAAGTGCAACTGAGCAAAGCCTCCCAATCTATCTTCGAGCAGTTAGACTGTCCAAAGATAGTGTGGACCCATAACTTGTTAGAATATAATGGATGTGCTCACTTAACCACACACAATATAGAACTATTGTCATCCAACCATACGTCGAAGCCACCCCCGAGCATCTTAACCTTGACAGAGAATCCATTTCGGAAGAAAACCCTAGAATCGATAACCAAACAAAGGATGGTGCACCTTTCTCCAAGGATAGTGCACCAAGAAAGAGTAACAAGAGTTGATCAAAGAGTCCAAACCATAACCAAGAGAGAATCCAAGACAAAACTGAAATCTTCTAGTTGCAGCAACTACAACAACATCTCTCCTCCAAACCTGCACACAAACTGGCCAACTTCAGTGCACACAAGTGTTGCTTCTGTGTTCTGAGAATATTGGCAAGAATGAAGAGTGGCCTCCTATATTTATACTAATTCTGGAAGACTGTGTGGGCCGACTTCTCACTCTGGTTACTAATTCTTTAGTATATAATATTTCCTTTAGCCAACTTCTTCTCTTGGAGGCTAATAACCTAAGACAAGTCATTCTCTTCAGCTCGCTTGTCTTCTAGGGTTATTAACCAATTAATTAGGGTTTCTTCTTGGTTCCCGGAATATTCTATTCTCGCTAGGTTTACACATGGAGGTAAATACCTCCCACAACTACCATAATATCAACAATAACATACTTAAGGATGAAAATTTAGAGGGTAATGGAAATGACGAAAATTAATTATTTTTTAATTAATTACATATGAAGTTTTTAATGGCCACTATTCTATTTTCTCATAATATTCTTTGTAGTGACATTAAATGAAAGACTATGATTTCAAGAATTAACTTCCTTCATGATAAAAACAAATGCCATTAGTCATTAAACTAGGTGATTAAGATGATTTTTACTTTTCTTTGGTTTTTAGAATTTTTTACTATGATTTGATTTTTAATACATTTATGTTTTCTTATTTAGTTTTTTTAAATAGATACAATCTTACTTCCCTTACATGTCAGTGGGGCAACTTCAGCACCACCTTCTTTACAACTCCCATGGGGTGACTCTCACTATCTTATGATGCATTTACATTTTACTTGTACTTTGTTTCCTCTTCTATTTGTGGCGAGGACACCTTCTTTACTAGCTTGTATGAGGTGAATCTCACGATAGGATATTAATGGTGCATTTTCCTTTTACTTTTCCTTTGTTTCCTCTTCTATTAGTGGTGAGGACTAAGCTTTGCTGCAAAGTCTTAGTGTTTTGGGTCTTAGTTTTTCAACTTGTTGATTATAAGGTCTCATTAAATAAAAACCAAATTTCTTTGAAAGACGCATTACCCTATCTTTTTGGAGAGTAGTTCTTTATTTTGATAGGAAAATCATGGATCATTTGATCGTTTTCCTTGGGATCCTTGTTTCAAATGAGTTTCTTTTCAATTAAATTACTTTCATTTAATAATACATTTTAATTTAATGAACATTTTTTTTTATTTAGGCTTTTTTACTGATAAAATATCAAACTTAAAAATAATGTTAGTTTTTCTTTTTTGGGGTACTTTCCATGTCTTTTCTTTGTAAGTGTGCTAAAGTCTAACACCAAGTCATTTTATGGTCTCACACTCTAATTCTTAAAAGGATTTAAAAAAAAGACAAGACATGCAAAGGTGTACAGGAAATCTAACATTATTTTTAAGATATAAAAAAAATTAAATAAAATCTTTAATACAAAACCCTAACCTAACTTAACTTGAAAGCTTTCATGGATTATGCTCGCAATATAATTTTTTTAACAATTAAATTATTCATCAATTATTAATATAAGATTTCAACTAAAATAGAAAAAGAAATCATACATAAACTATAAAATTATAATTATATGATCATTGGATTATGAACACATTTGTCAATTATCATCAAAAGAACACAACAAAATAAAAAAATAATATCTTTTATAATATAATTTAAAATTAAAATTGATTATATAATATAATTCATAACATAATAATTGATACATCCAAATCAAAATAACATAACTTGAACTTCAAACAACACCCTTAATTTAAACTTCATACATTAATAATTGATACATCCAAATCAAAATAACATAACTTGAACTCCATACACTATATTTAAACTTCATACATAAGACATTGAAAACACGTTATTTATAAATAATCACAAGAATTGAGAAACATATTATTTATAGATAATCACAAGAATTGTTAATATTTGCCAACATCATAATATTATTTCAAATTGTGGAACACATTATTTATAAATAATCACAAGAATTGAGGAACATATTATTTATAGATAATCACAAGAATTGTTAATATTTGCCAACATCATAATATTATTTCAAATTGTGGAATAATTTATTGATATATGGAAAATGGCTTTGCGATTTTCTCCACATCCTCAGTCGAGGCCCCCCTAAAAATTCAGCCCTTTTATCAGCTCCCCTCCCGGCAGACAACCTGCTTTCCCCCTTCAGGCTACTCCTTCTGTGGCACACAGTCTCCCTCTCCTTGACCACGCAGTTTTGGACCGGTTTCTTTTCCCTACACTATGGCCAACTATGAAGATGGCGTGGACTACACCATCGACCTCGACGAGCCACTTCCCTGGTTCCCGACAGGTGGCAGCCCTCATCTTCTCTCCCCTGGGCACCCAACCCTCTCTTCTGTTCATACGCTGTGGGAGACCACGGAACCAGTTTCGCACTCTCCTGCCCCTCCGACAACTCACCCAGATCCCTTCCCCTCTTCAAACTATAGACTCTCGCAAGCCCCCTTCAGCGACTACTCCCTTGAGGCATCCCCTCCTTTTTACCAGGATCACCTCCCCTTACCTTCTTTTAATTTTCTGACTACTTCATTCCCCTGCGCTACCCTTTCCCTCACCTTCACAGACTCCACTTCCCCCACCCTCTCCCCCTTCTGGATCCCCTCCCCCCATCTTTTATCCTGCCACAAACCCCACACTCAGGAATGAACCACCTATAGGTACTCCTGTGGTAACTACCGAAGGAAACGAAAACCCTTGGCTTGATCCCCTTCTACAAGACTCCAAATGTTTTCCTAATGCAGGTTCGGGATTTCTTACAGAAACTATCGTTGGAAGCAACCCCGAGGGTTTTATAGGAACTCACCTTCCCCCTCAAACCTGAACGGCTGGGACTGTCTGGAAAATGAAGGCATCTAAGAAGTCCTCCTCAGCGGCCTGATCAAAGACCCAGATCCCCCCACCTCAAACCAACGCAGGAAAATAAACAAAGTCATCAACGACGTATCTGACTCCAGCAATCTTATACTTGGTGAAGATATATCAATGCCATAAGTAATAGAACTTGCGGACAAATCAGTGGTTGGAAACTTCTATGGTATACACTTCAGCGAAAAGACCTTAAAACTCTGGGTCCAATCAACCTTGGGCTCGGGCGAAACCCCCCCACCTGAGATCCGTCGAATTTCAAGAGGATGGTTCTTAATCACTTTTTCCACCACAACTCAAGCAACTCTAGCCCTCACTAGAGTTTGGTCCATAGAATCCTCCTAAATTATTTTAAATATAATTTAGGAGGATGCAGCTTTTGATGCAGCAAGTGTGCGAGTCGATTCCTTCCCCATATGGGTTCGCCTCCCTAGGCTTCCACCCCACCTATGCTCAGAAAAAGTCTTCCAATAAACAGGGGAAATGTCCCTAGCCGGTATACTGGTCTCGCTAAATATCATAGGGGGACTACTTAAAAAACTCAATATCATAGATCACGGATACACCAGGGCTCAAATACTAGACTATGAAGGCATACCCTTTCATTTTCGCCAGCCCATGCGTGGTCGTCCCTCATCCACTAGGCGACACGAAGCAGATCTCCTATCAGGGCCTCAACCCCTCTCCTTCAGCCTCTCTATCCACTTCCTCCTCCCGCTCTGAACGCTCAATGGAAATATTTTCAATGGGAGCACAACAGACTTCAGCGATCTCAACAGCCAGATCAATAGAATGCCTAGACCAACAAGACTTCAGATGGACAACCCTCCAAGCGCAGGACCTTGCTCCTCCCGTCCCCTCAGGTACACTTCTTCTCCCCCCCTAAATTCTCTAATAAGTTTACACTTCACCATCCCACTTCCTGTTCTAGATCCCCTACGGGATTTCAAATATATCAAGTTAGATAGTCCACTCACTCTTGGCCCTTTCTCCCATCCTATCTCCCTCACTGAAAGGAATACCATAGCAGATCAGTTGTCCAAAGATGGGCTCAACTTAATTTTTTATCAATGACACTTCACAGATCATCTGTCCAAAGATGGGCTCAACTTATTTTTTTTTATCAATGACACTTCACAGAAACAAAAGAAGATACAGTATAGTCTTACTACCACAGACCTTTCATTGAAGATCATACAAACGCCACAGCATGAAAAATATCCAAAAAAATGTATCTTTATGTCTATCAGTCAGAAACGCTATATCTTCCTATTTGTCTGGGAAAGTATAATTTTTTGTAATATTCAGCTCCTCTTTACAATATCACTTGGAAAAGTCAACAGTATACCAGCATATGATCTGCACAGATTCTATAACCAGAAGCTTTCACGAACAAAACAAAACTATCAAAATATTCTATAAACAGAAGGTTTCACTAAGAAAACAAAACTGCCTAGTTAATATTAACAGACGAACAAAACAAAACTATCAAAATATTCTATAAACAGAAGGTTTCACTAACAAAACAAAACTGCCTAGTTAATATTAACAGAAGGTTTCACTCTCTGAAATCTCTATGAACATTCCATTCCATACCAACATCTCAATATCAAATTTGTATTTGTATCACCAAAATGTTTCACGAACAAAGCGAAACTATCAAAATTCTACATCCAGAAGGTTTCACTAACAAAACAAAACTGCGTAGCTAATATAACCAGATGGTTTCACTAAGAAAACCATAAAAATTCTATTCCGTCACAACATTTCATTTATAATTTCTAGAGAACTGGACTAAGGCAATCTTGCTGTTAATTACGTTCAAGAGCCC
>ML806918.1:0-31714 GCA_009831015.1 Picea engelmannii | reverse complement strand
CATAATAACATATTGTTTTATCATAGCGCAGTGAACATGTACCTATAGATAACATTGGTAAGCCTACTCGACTGTTACATATATGGTCTTCTCATCCTAGGGTTAGCTCTAGGATTAAACCTAAACGTGCATTTAAGTGGCTCAAAAACCGTTTTGTGGTGGATGACAAGTCGGGTCTAAGCCTACTCTATTCTTATATAAACACATTTTTTTCTATCCGCCGGTTGTAATAATCTCATCATGGTTTAACCCACAACCACCGCGACATCATGCTTCAGTTGATCTCTTGTCTGATACATGTATAATATTAAGTCGTTTACGAAAGGCCTTTCCTATGTCGACCACTCTGCACTAACAAAAGAGAAGGTATCTATGCTTAATCATCCGTTGAATGTATGCGAAATGAAAATCGTAGGGTTTGAACATGTTTTTGCACAGTTAGACTTTACCCTAAGGATTGGGTTCTTACTGTAAATTTTCTATGCACTCAGACTTTCGTATTTTACCTTTCTGTAATGCTATTTAATTTTAATGATCCATCTATTGTGAATATACTCAAATCACATATTGTGCACCTCTATGAATTCTTATTAATTTAATAATTCCTTCACTGTGATCATCACCCCAAATCGGAATTCCACAGTGTGATTATGGGAAATTAATTGGTACTTATGTTTAATCATTGACTTTGAAACAGTCGACTCCTTACATTTATTTGGTCCTCTACATAGGGTTTGGATATTCCTATTATGTACTTCCTATTTGATCACTCTGTGCACGGTATATTTAGATGATAATTGGTTTCACTTCTTTGCTTACAGTCGCTTCCTCTATTTTACAAGTGAAAGGTTATATGCACGGATATATAAAAATTAATGATCGACCCTTTC
This sequence comes from Picea engelmannii, assembly GCA_009831015.1. Lineage (NCBI taxonomy): Eukaryota > Viridiplantae > Streptophyta > Pinopsida > Pinales > Pinaceae > Picea > Picea engelmannii. The sequence continues at coordinate 30,824 of ML806918.1, read as the reverse complement.
TGTTTCGCAAGGGTACCCATTAGTCGGTTTGGGTCCACTCCTCCTCCTCTTGGATCGTGGACCGATTGTCTCACAAGGAACAAAAGGCGATCTGGTTTTCGTCGGAACTCAAGCTAAGCTTTGTCCTTGGCTTACTCTCTTGTTTGATTTCCATAGAATTAAAATGCTCGCACATTTACTAAATTCGTGTTTTACTTCCTTTCTGGGTTATGCAACTCAATGAAATTGGAAGAAGGAAGCCTCTTGTAATATACCTCAAAAAACTGTCCGAAAAAAAATATTTGTTTGTATAAATATCCTTGAATAGTTAGAGATTCAAGCTAGTAAGCTTTCTGTTATAAATATTGAGTCTGAAAGTTTGCAAGAGTCCTTACTATCGTCGATTTTCATTACCATTCAACTTAAATTTTTTTGATCGATGATAAGTGTTTACTCCTCATTTTAACGTTTATTTCAATTCCTGTAATTATAATTACTTTTCGATCTCTTTGTACCTATAACCATTACCACAGTCTTAACAAAATAAATGAATTTGGGGGTTGATGGCCTAGGCATCATGCATTAGTCCATACACGTAATCACACGATGAAAATGGCCAAACAAACTTACGTAAAAGTAGAGTATTAATCTATACTCCTTTGCGAAAAGTTTAAATATAAACAAACCCCTATAGTTTTGTATTTTTAAATATCCAGATACAAGATAGGGGTTAGGTAAGGCCTTCCAATTAAACTCAGAGTAGGAATATTTCATAATCCTCCAATCATATTCAAATTCACCTGCACAATTGGATTACAAGTACTGGGTCTCGCGCTTATTCCATATTCCCACAGGTTGTGACGACAGGCCTAATCAAAATGCCTTTCACACTTCAGCATTTTAGCATTTCGACAAGTTGTAATCCCCGAAATGGAGCCAGATCAACAGTTCACAAAACTCCATAATTTGATCCCTTCTTTTCTTAATCGAACGACTGACGGGATTTTCAACATTTTTCCCCTTCGAGTCATCATGACTCCAACATTATAAAAATCATGATCACAAAATCTACGAAGTGATTAGAAGGTTCACATAACCCACTGAGATGGATGGTTGACAGGATTTCAAAGTTTTGTCTTTTGGGTTTTCAAGACTCACAATAGTCCCTTTCAACATTTCACAATTTTATCATTCTTGTCGTGAGTGTCCTTGACACCTCCAACTCCCTGTATCTGAAACTCTAAAATGGATATTACGTCGTGGTTTCGGTAGTGTTGATTAAGGGTAACCCATTTTGTGATGGAAAAATCTATCGTTGGAAGTAAAACACCGCATGGAATATTCATTTGTTTCAATTCCAAACAAGATATGTAATACTATTTTTAAAACAATTACAGGGTTCCCTTCCGCCTACTTGTAATGGCATACTAGTTACTTTATTGGTTTAATATACTAGTTCCATATTGGCTACTTCCTCGAAAGGATTTTGAAAAAGGAAAAAATACTCGGCTATTGTCAGCTATATGTGTATCTGGTTTATAGTTGACTCCAGATTGCATGATGGTATATGAAGTCAATTTGCACTTACTGTACTTGTGTTAAAGACTTTCCTTTTGAACTTTTAAGTGATTTTGTTGTTATTTACACAGTTAGGGATTTACTCAGGGGTATGTTTTAAGTTTCAGGATGTCCCTTCTTCCTTGGGCCTTCGTGCCTCTTGTGATTAGTTATGGTAATTAAACTATATTAATTCGATTCACTCCAATAATTTTCCAACATTTCAACCTATAACTTTTCATTAAACACTGATTGATATAAAGATGTGTAAATGATGTAGATGGTCTATAATAATTCTTGGTATTCGCAAGGTCACTTCTGTACTTTAAATATACATATATATATCTTAGACACTTGTGATTAGGGTTATCTCCAAAAGAAAAAATCACGACTATTCAGTTGGTACATGGAAGAAATCTTAGTTAATTACTCTACTTCGGTGCGTGCCTTTACATATCAGAAATGTCTATACATATATATGTGTGTGTGAAAAAACAAACGGAGGTCAATGGGGTTTCGGAAAATACAAACGCCGAATACAAAAAACAAAAGACCACGCGGTTTGTCGAATCTCGAAATGAGAAAAGGTTGTGGGCCCAACACTTTGGCGTTTGGGATTCGGGATTTCGGGGTTTACAAACACACGATGCACAAACAAAATAAAATAAGAAATGTCGAATTGTGAAATGCGATTAGTGTGTGGGCCCAACAATTTAGGGTTTCGGGGTTTACTAACTTTCGATACAAAACACTGGACAACGTCAAACGCTGAATCGCAAAATCACCAAAAAGGTTTGGGGCCCAACCAATATCGGGTTTCGGTGTTTGGTAATGCTTGATGCATGAACAACATACAACGGTAATCGCCGAATCATGAAATTCGATCAAGCTATGGGGCCACTTCGGGTTTTGGTGTTTCCAAGAATACAAAAAGTCCACGCAACTTGAACCAATAAACTCTGAAATGCCAAAAAAATGAAAACATGAACAAAGTTTACAAACTCAGTAAGATAAAACACAGAGTGACAAATTCAATTCAAAAATTGTTTTCAAGCTCATCCCTATTACAATTTTGACTCTTGTATTTAAACGCAGAAAAAATCCACCTTCAATATCCTAAGAGATTTTAATCAAGGTGGTGATGGTGTTTTGTGGCCTGCAGATGTTAAGGCGACCACCGTTTAAATTATGTAAAACAAAAATGTAATTGGTGGTTTAGTGCTCGAGTCTTGAAAGGTCAAGACAGCCACCGATTCACCGTTTGCACATGCGGTGAAATGATTACATACTTACAATCTATACACTATTCAATTTTCCATTTGCATTCAATATGTAGATAAACTCAAATCTGCATCACAATTTACTTGTGGGGTTTTCAACTACGACGCTTTATCTTACTACAGTAGTAATCCAAACTGCAACACAAATCTTCTTTAAGAATTGACTAATCATACCCTTCTAGCTAGTATATTTTCAGGAACTAGTATATATAACAGTAATGAGATGCATCAAACATAATCCATTCCGAACTAGTAGAGAGACATTCTAGCAATTCCTAAGTTTGCAATAGGATACATTCGATCTTTCGTCCTTAATATTATTTCTAACAGATACATACTATAAAGTATGTAACCATTTAACATTCAATTAGAGAAGGGACAAAAATAATATATTTGAAATAATACGCTGAAATACAAAGGGAACAACCACATTCCTCCCAACTGTAGAATAGGGCAGCCAAACTACTTGCCCGATTCACCCCTAGCCTGACCATGAATCCATGAGGGTGAACTTGGAAAATATTCTCTTCATATATGTCCTGCAGCTCCAACAGTTTTTACCCTTGCCTCACACTCAAGAAGTGTTCATAACAACAACTAAATCAAAAGTCTCATTTCCCAGCATACCTGGCAGCATCCTGCCTCCTCTCATATGTTATTTATCATTTGCCCCAGGTCTTTTCCCTCCCTTGGGAATTTTCACAGCTTTCTAAATCCTTGGTTTTCAGGGGCTACCAATGGCCAAATCACTGAATTTCCACTTGTAATAATCATCCTAGAGGTAGTTCCAACATGTTCCCCACTCATGGAGTCGTGGTCAGCTAAATTTAACATGGTTGTTCGATTTGTCCTCCTGCAATCAATATAAAATATTGTGTTTCCATGCAAGTGTCATAGTCAAATAGTTAGTTGGGTCAAATCAGGTCTCTGCCCAACAATCAAAATAATTAATTACAATTACCAAATTCGAAATTCAGAATTGCCATAAATGGAAAAAAAATTCCAAATTCAAATTTACTAAAAATGGAATAAATTTCCAGCAATTTTAAATTTCAAAAATATTTTTTTTTTTTGGGATGTCACATCCTTTCCCCCTTCAGTAAAACACTGTCCTCAGTGTTTGTTCCTTTCCTGGAACAGTATTGGATGAGATTTCCGCAAATCTCCCTCCAACTCCCAAGTGGCTTCCTCAGGACTAAAGTGCTTCCACTGCACCTTTACCTAAGTGACGACTCTATTCTGAAGTGTTATTTCTCTCCAGTCCAAAATGCATAGGGGTTCCACTTGGAACTCACCTTCGGGTTCCACCTGCACCAAGTTCCAATCAATCCTATCAGTAGGGTCATGAATATTATTTTTGAGCAACGAAACATGAAATACATTATGAATTCTTAGATTAGTTGGAAGTGCAAGTTGATATGCTATGGGTCCAATTCGAGCTAGTATCTCGAAGGGCCCACAAAACCTGGGTGTCAGCTTAGCAAAATTCCCTAACTTCAATGAGCTCTTTCGGGCTTTGACCTTCAAATAAACATGGTCTCCTGCTTGAAATTCCAAGTGTCTTCTTTTCGGATATGCATAGCTCTTCTATGTGTATTGTGCTTCTTTCAAGTTATGTTGTACCTTTCTTATCATGTTCCCCATTTCTTGGAGCATCTCTGGTCCAACCATGATTCTGTAAGCCAGGTTATCCTAGCTAATTGGAGTTGTAAACTTTTTTCCATACAGTATTTTGAAAGGGCTCAACTTGGCCGAAGTTTGGTACCCATTGTTATATGCAAATTCTACCAAGTGCATGTAGTCTTCCGACTTTCTCGGTTTTGTTCTTACGTACATGCGAAGCATATCCTCTATGATTTAGTTTGTCTTTTCGGTCATTCCATCCATTTGTGGATGATATATTGTACTGAAATTAAAGTTAGTGTTTAACCCTGCAAACAATTCCTTCCAAAAAGCGGATGTAAATTTTACGTCTCTATCTGAAATCACCATTTTACCAATACCATGCAGTCTAAAAATTTATTTCATGAATATTTCAGCAATGTTTATAGCTTTAAAAGTAGACTTTATAGGAATAAAGTGTGTAGATTTACTGAGTTTATCGATTACAAGAATGATAGAATCATTATGTTTTTGAGTTTTAGGAAAACCTGTTATAAATTCCAGTGATATAGTCTCACATTTCCATTCTGGTACTGGTAATGGCTATGATAGTCCAACTGGATGTTGGTGCTCGGCCTTAACCTGTTGACAATCTTGGCACCTAGCCAAGTATTCTACTGTTTCGCCCTTCATACTAGGCCAGAAACATAGTTTTTTAAGTGTTGTTATTGTTTTTTAGTAACCTGGATGGCCAGAATACAATTTCTTATGCACTTCATCCAAAATTGTTGATTTCAATTCTACTGAATCTGGTATGTAAAGTCTATTTTTAATTACTTATAGTCCTTTCTTGTCGATGCTTAGATCTCTTTTGTCAGAGTTGGCGGTACTGTTTTGTAATTTTTTCATTATCTTAGTGTAATTTCCGTTATTAATAACTGTCGTCCTTATTCTTTCTTCCAGATCACTTTCTGCCCTGCTGATGTTTATCTCAAATAACTCATGGCCTCTTCTTCTTAAAGCGTCTACTACTTTATTTTCCTTAACCTTGATATGTCTGACCTCGAATTCAAATTATCTCAAGAAGGCTAGCCACCTTGCTTGTCTTGCATTAAGATCTGGTTGGTTAAACAGATATTTCACCCCGCTATTATCCATCAATAGTAGGAATTTTCTACCCATTATATAGTGTCACCACATTTTTAAGGCATGTATTACTACTGCCAATTCTAAGTCATGAGTGACATAATTTCGCTCATGTTCCTTTAATTTTCAGGACTCGTAACAAATCACGTGCCCTTCCTAAGTTAGGACACCACCTAGTCCCTCTTTACTTGCATCAACACAAACTGTGAAGTATTTATCTGGGTCTGCTACCTTCAAAATGGGGTGCCGATGTCAATAATTCTTTCAATTTGTTAAAGTTGTCTTGACACTTTTGCGACCAGTTAAACTTGGTTCCTTTCTTTTGTAGTGACGTGATAGGGTAGGCTATCTTGGAAAACCCTTCTATAAATCTGCGATAGTATCTGGTGATTCCAATGAATGACTGGATATCTTCCACATCCTTAGGTACTGGCCATTCCATAATGGATTTTATCTTTCCCGGGTCTACGACAATACCTTCTGAGGAAATGACATGTCCTAAATATTGTATTTCTTTTTGATAAAAGTCGCATTTGTCAAATTTTGCGTATAGTCTGTGTTTCCTTGATGTTTGTAGAACTATTCTGAAGTGCTCATCATGTTCCTCCTCTGTTTTAGAAGAAACCAGAATATCATCGATAAATACTACTACGAACTTGTCTAAGAACTCACTGAAAATGTTTTTCATCAAGCACATAAATGTGGTTGGTGCGTTAGTGAGGCCGAAAGGTATGACTACAAACTCGTAGTGTCCATATCTTGTTCGAAAAGTTGTTTTGTTTATTTCCTCTCCCTTTATCCTAACTTGATGATAACCGAATCGTAAATCCAATTTTGAAAAGATCTTGGCCCCACCAACTTGATCGAATAGATCATTTATCCTTGGTAAGGGGTATTTGTTCTTAATGGTCATTTTTTTCAGTTGTCTATAATCGATACATAGTCTTAGAGTACCGTCTTTCTTTTTCACAAAGATGATTGGTGCCCCCCATGGTGAAACGCAAGGTCTGATATACTCTTTGTCCAACAATTCTTGTAATTGCATTTTTAATTCTATCAGTTCTGGTAGACTCATTCGGTAAGGTGCTTTTGAGATAGAGGCTGAACCCGGTATTAGGTATATGGAGAAGTCTATTTCCCTTCTAGGAGGTAATTCTGGTATCTCATCCACAAACATGTCTTTGAATTCACGTAGGACAAAAAAGTCTTCCAACTTTGGCTTATCTTCTTTTTCTAATAGATTCATCACTTGGATGGAATAAACTTGACATCCCTTTCTAATACATTTATTGAGTTGCATCGCTGAAACATGTCTGACTGATACAAGTTTTGGTATGCCTTGGGTTGTTCTAACAGTTCCAAAATCATCTTTATAGCTAAGTATCTTTGTATAACAGTCTAGTATTGCTTTGTGTTGTTCCAACCAATCCATCGCAATAATCATATCATAAGATCCTAGTGGTAAGATGTTCAGATTGGTCCTTATCTTTTGACCACATAAGTTGAACTCAAAATCATAAATAAAGTCAACTACCTTCCTTTTAGAACTTGTTGCTAGTTGTACCATCCATGATTTTGCGTGCTGCAGTTTCTTAAGTTTATTCGACTCTATTATATTAGGAGTAATATAACTTAACATAGCTCCAGGGTCAATTAAAATAGAAATTCGAGTGTCATTGATTTTACCTTCGATTTCTACCACCGAGGACTGGTGGTTATCTTGTCGACCATCTATGGCTACATTTATCCGATGCAGGCTTATGCCCACGTCTCCCACTGTCGAGGCTTCCTGCAGATTATGAACAACATTTCTATTTGCTGAAGTTAAACATGGATAGTTCCTCCTTAGATGAGGCTCTCCACACTCCCAACACTTTAATGGATCGCGGGAGTTGTCCCCAAACTTCTTCGTTCCCAGGTTTGTTGGTTTACCACTACCTTGCGTAGTCGGATGATTGGAGTGAAAATACTTCCTTGGGAAACTTTTTGTTGCATTCCGATAAGGAGCTGGCTGGTATCCCTTCTTCCGCTGGTTCATTCGATATTGCTTTTTATCCTTTGAGGTCTTAGGAAACTCTACCCACTGTTTGTACTGGTCATAGCACATTCATGCTTTTCTGAATACCTCACTCAAGGATTTAGGGTTGTCAAACTCAATTCTGTCCTAGTATGCATGTGGTAAACAACTTAAGAATCTCTGGATTTTTACCTTATCCTCTTGTATGTATGGTACAAACCTTAGTAGTTGTAGAAATTCATTTATAAGGTCCTCCATGATCATCTGTCTGAGTCAAAACTCGTAAAATTCTTTCATCTTCTTTTCATAATAGTTTTCAAAAAGGTATTGTTTCTTGAAATACTTCTTAAATTTGGACCATTCCAACTATTTCTCCTTTAGGCCCTTGGCCAATTTTATGTCCTGCCACCAAATGATGGCCTTCCCCTTCAGATTGTAGATGGCCATTATGACCGTCATGTTGTTGGAATAGTTGTAGATCTGGAAGTATTTTTTGATGTCCAACAGCCATGCCTCGGCTTCTTCTCCTATCCTGGATTCTCTATCAAAGGTAGTTGGTTTAATCTTTTTAAATTCTCTTTCAAGGTGGTCTACTTGTTTTCTTTTTCTGTCTGGTATAGTTTTTTCTTCAACTAAAGGTGTCCCTTCAGACGAACTGTCTCCTTTTTTTGTTTCCAGTCCAGAATTCTTGGAGGCTCTTTTTCTGACTTCTTCGTCATGGTTATCGTCTTTTGGGATTTTCTTAGTTACTATACTATGGAGAGGGACTTCATTTATCTCTTGCTATTCATGTTGTTCTTTCTTCAATTTTTCATTGTCGGCCTTGAAAACCTGCAGTTCAACAATAAGATTCCTCATTGTTTCCAACACCTTCGTGAGTGATCTTCCATCACTGTTTTGTCTTGGATCTCCATGAGGTCCTTTCTGTGGATTTCCTTCCATCCTGATTTTTGCACCCTCCTAAGATGCCATAATTTACAAAAACAGAAAGGTATTTATGTTTGTAACTATAAGATTTATTAGTTTTACATAAATCAGAATAAAATAGTAAGCAGCTAATGTGGCCCTGTTCAGGCCCAGTGTTGTAGCTTTTTCTCTTATACCATATGTAATATCCTTGAATATTTAGAGATTCAAGCTAGTAATCTTTATGTTATAAATCTTGAGTTTGAAAGTTTGCAAGAGTCCTTACTGTCATCGACTGTCATTACCATTCAACTTAAAGTTTTATGATCGACGATAAGTGTTTACTCCTCATTTCAATGTTTATTTCAATTCTTGTAATTTTAATTACTTTCTGATATGTTTGTACCTATAACCATTACCACAGTCTTAACAACACAAACGACTTTGGGTTTGATGGCCTAGGCCTCATGCGTTAGTCCATTCACGTAATCACACGATGAAAACGACCAAACAGACTTAGGTAAAAGTAGAGTATTAATCTATACTCCTCTGTGAAAAGTTTAAATATAAGAAGACCCCTATAGTTTTTTTTTTTTAAATATCCGGATATAGGATAGGGGTTAGGTAAGGCCTTCTGGTTAAACTCAGAGTAAAAATATTTCATAATCCTCCGATCATATTCAAATTCACCTGCACCATTGGATTACAAGTACTGGGTCTCGCACTTATTCCATATGTCGACTGGATGTGACCACAGGCCTAATCAAAATGCCTTTCACACTTCAACATTTTAGCATTTCAGCAAGTCGCAATCCTCAAAATGGAGCCAGATCAATGGTACATAAAACTCCATAATCTTATCCCTTATTTTCTTAATCGAACGACTGACGGGATTTTTGGTGTTTTTCCCCTTCGAGTCATCGTGACTCCAACATTATAAAATTCATCATCACAAAATATCTGAAGTGATCGGAAGATTCACATAACCCACTGAGATGGATGGTTGACATGATTTCGGAGTTTTGTCTTTCGGGTTTTCGAGATTCACAATAGTCCCTTTCGACATTTCACAATTTTATCATTCTTGTCGTGAGTGTCCTTGACACCTCCAACTCCCGGCATCTGAAACTATGAAATGGAGATTAAGTCATGGTTTTCGTATCATTGATTAAGGGTAACCCATTTTGTGATGGCGAAATCTATCATTGGAAGTAAAACACCACATGGAATACTCATTTGTTTCAATTTCGAACGAGATATGTAATACTATTTTTAAAAGAATTATAGGGTTCTCTTCTGCCTACTTGTAATGACATATTGGTTATTTTATTGGTTTAATATACTACCGCCATATTGGCTACTTCCTCGAAAGGATTTTGAAAAAGGAAAAATTACTCATCTATTGCCGCCTATATGTGTATATTGTTTATAATTGACTCCAGATCGCAAGATGGTATATGAATTCAATTTCCACTTACTGTACTTGTGTTAAAGACTTTCCTTTTGAACTTTTAAGTGATTGTGTTGTTATTTACACAGTTAGGGATTTACTCAGTGGTATGTTTTAAGTTTCAGGATGTCCCTTCCTCCTTGGGCCTTTGCGCCTCTCATGATTAGTTCTGGTAATTAAACTGTGTTAATTAAACTCACTCCAATAATTTTCCAACATTTCAACCTATACCTTTTCATTAAACACCGGTTGATATAAAGATGTGTAAATGTTGTAGATGGTCTATAATAATTCTTGGTATTCACAAGGTCACTTCCGTACTTTAAATATACATATATATATCTTAGACACTTGTGATTAGGGCTATCTCCAAAAAAAAGCATGGTTGTTCAGTTGGTACATGGAAGAAATCTTAGTTAATTACTCTACTGTGGTGTGTGCCTTTATATATCAGAAATGTCTATATGTGTGTGTGTGTGTGTGTGTGTGTGTGTGTGAAAAACAAAACGGAGGTCAATCGAGTTTCGGCAATTACAAACGTGAATACAAAAAACAAAATACCACGCGGTTTGTCGAATCCTAAAATGATAAAAGGTTGTGGGACCAACACTTTGGGGTTTCGAGGTTCGGGATTTCGGGGTTTACGAACACACGACGCACAAACAAAATGAAATAAGAAATGTCAAACTGTGAAATGCGATTAGGGTGTGGGCCCAACAATTTCGGGTTTCAGGGTTTACTAACTCTCGATGCAAAACACTGCACAACGTCAAACGCCGAATCACAAAATCATGAAAAAGGTACGGGGCCCAGCCAATATCGGGTTTCGGAATTTGGTAATGCTTGATGCATGAACAACATACAACGGTAATCGCCACTTCAGGTTTTGGCATTTGCAAGAACAGAAGAACTCCATGCAACTTGAACCAATAAACTCTGAAATGCCGAAAAAATGAAAAAATGAACAGAGTTTACAAACTCAGTAAGATAAAACACAGAGTGACAAATTCAATTCAAAAATTGTTTTCAAGCTCATCCCTATTACAATTTCGACTTTGATATTTAAACACAGAAAAATTGACCCTTCAATCTCCTTAGAGATTTTAATTAAGGCGGTGATGGTGTTTTGTGGCCTACAAAGGTTAGGGCGACCATCGTTTAAATTATGTAAAACAAAAATGTAATCAGTGGTTTAGTCCTCGAGTCTTGAAAGATCAAGACGACCACCGATTCACTGTTTTCACAGGCAGTGAAATGATTACATACTTACAATATATACACTATGCAGTTTTCCATTTTCATTCAATCTGTAGGTAAACTCAAATCTGCATCACAATTTACTTGTGGGGTTTTCAACTACGACGCTTTATCTTACTACAATAGTAATCCAAACCACAGCACAAATCTTCTTTAAGAATTGACTAATCATATACTTATAGCTAGTATACTTTCGGGAACTAGTATTCATAATAGTAATGAGATGCAGCAAAGATAATCCATTATGAACTAGTAGAGAGACATTCTAGCAATTGCTAAGTTTGCAATAGGATGCATTCGATATTTCATCCTTAATATTATTTCTAACAGATACATTCTATCAACTATGTAACCATTTAACATTCAATCAGAGAAGGGATAGAAATAACATATCTGAAATGATACGCTGAAAGACAAAGGGAACGACCACGTTCCTACCAATCGTAGAACAGGGCAGCCAAACTACTTGCCTAATTCACCCCCTAGCCTGACCATGAATCCATGAGGGCGAATATGGAAAAGCTTTTCTTCATATATTTCCTACAACTCCAGCAAGTTTTTCCCTTGCCTCACACTCAAGCAGTGTTCATAATAGAAAGTAAATCAAAAGTCTCATTTCCCAACATACCCGGCAGCATCCTGCCTCCTGTCATATGCTATTTATCATTTTCCCAGGTCTTTTCCCTCCCTTGGGAATTTTCACATCTTTCTAAATCCTTGATTTTCAGGGGCTTCCAATGGCCAAATCACTGATTTTCCTCTTGTAATAAATAGCCCAGAGGCAGTTCCAACATGTTCCCCACTCATGGAGTCATGGTCAGCTAAATTTAACATGGTTGTTCCATTTGTCCTCCTACAATCAATATAAAATATTTTGTTTCCATACAAGTGTCATAGTCAAATAGTTAGTTGGGTCAAATCAGGTCTCTGCCCAATAGTCAAAATAATTAATTACAATTACCAAATCCAAAATTCAAAATTTCCATAAATGGCAAAAAAATTCCAATTTGAATTTACTAAAAACGGAATAAATTTCAAGCAATTTTAAATTTCAAAAATATTTTATTTTTTTAGGGATGTCACATCCTTTCCCCCTTCAGTAAAAAACTGTCCTGAGTGTTCGTTCCTTTCCTGGAATAGGATTGGATGAGATTTCCGCAAATCTCCCTCCAACTCCCAAGTGGCTTCCTCAGGACTAAAGTGCTTCCATTGCACCTTTACCTGAGCGATGGCTCTGTTCCGAGGTGTTATTTCTCTCCGGTCCAGAATGTGCAGGGGTTCCACCTGGAACTCGCCTTTGGGTTCCACTTGCACCAAGTTCCAATCAATCCTATGAGTAGGGTCATGAATATATTTTTTGAGCAACGAAACATGAAATACATTATGAATTCTTAGATTAGTTGGAAGTGCAAGTTGATATGCTATGGGTCCAATTCGAGCTAGCACCTCGAAGGGCCCACAAAACCTGGGTTTTAGCTTGGCACAGTTACCTAACTTCAATGAGCTCTTTCATGCTTTGACCTTCAAATAAACATGGTCTCCTATTTGAAATTCCAAGTGTGTTGTTTTCGGATCTGCATAGCTCTTATCTCTGTCCTGTGCTTCTTTCAAGTTATGTTGTACCTTTCTTACCATGTTCTCCATTTCTTGGAGAATCTCTCGTCGAACCATGAGTGTGTCAACTGGGTTATCCCAGCTAATTGGATTCGTACACTTTCTGCCATACAATATTTCGAAAGGGCTCAACTTGGTCGAAGTTTGGTACCCATTGTTATATGCAAATTCTACCAAGTGCAGGTAGTCTTCCCACTTGCTTGGTTTTGTTCTTACGTACATGCGAAGCATATCCTCTATGATTTGGTTTGTCCTTTCGGTCTATCCATACATTTGTGGATGATAGATTGTACTGAAATTCAAGTTAGTGTTTATCCATACAAACAATTCCTTCCAAAAAGCGGATGTAAATTTTACGTCTCTATCTGAAATCACCATTTTAGGAATACCATGCAGTCTAAAAATTTATTTCATGAATATTTCAACAATGTTTATAGCTTTAAAAGTAGACTTTATAGGAATAAAGTGTGAAGACTTACTGAGTTTATCGATTAGAAGCATGATAGAAACATTTTGTTTCTGAGTTTTAGGCAAACCTGTTATAAAGTCCAATGATATGGTCTCCCATTTCCATTATGGTACTGGTAATGGTTGTAATAGGCCAGTTGGATGCTGGTGCTTGACCTTAACATGATGACAATCTTGGCACCCAACCAAGTATTCTATTGTTTCTCCCTTCATACTAGGCCAGAAAAATAGTTTTCTAACTGTTGTTATTGTTTTCTAGTAACCTGGATGGCCAGAATACGGTTTCTTATGCACTTCGTCCAAAATTGTTGATTTCAATTCTACTAAATCTGGTATGTAAAGTATATTTTTAACTCGTAATATTCCTTTCTTGTCGATTCTTAGATCTGGTTTGTCAGAGTTGGCGGTACTGTTTTGTAATTTTGTCATTATCTTAGTGTAATTTCCATCATTAATACCTGTCGTCCTTATTCTTTGTTCCAGATCACTTTCTGCCCTGCTGATGTTTATCCCAAATAACCCATGGACTCTTCTTCTTAAAGCGTCTGCTACTTTATTTTCCTTAACCTTGATATGTCTGACCTTGAATTTGAATTCAATCAAGAAGGCTAGCCACCTTGCTTGTCTTGCATTAAGATATGGTTGTTTAAATAGATATTTGACCCCGTTATTATTCATCGATAATAGGAATTTTCTGCCCATTATATAGTGTCGCCACATTTTTAAGGCATGTATTACTGTTGCCAATTCTAAGTCATGAGTGACATAATTTCTCTTGTGTTCTTTTAATTTTCAAGACTCGTAACAAATCATGTGCCCTTCCTGAGTTAGGAAACCACCTAGTCCCTCTTTACTTGCATCAACACAAACTGTGAAGTCTTTATCTGGGTCTGCTACCTTCAAAATGGGTTTCTATGTCAATAATTCTTTCAGCTTGTTAAAGTTGTCTTGACACTTTTGTGAGCAGTTAAACTTGGTTCCTTTCTTTTATAGTGGCGTGATAGGGTAGGCTATCTTGGAAAACCCTTCTATAAATTTGCGATAATATCCAGTGATTCCCATGAATGACCGGATATCTGCCACATCCTTAGGTAATGGCCATTCCATAATGGATTTTATCTTTTACGGGGCTACGACAATACCTTATGAGGAAATGACATGTCCTAAATATTGTATTTCTTTTTTATAAAAGTCACATTTGTCGAATTTTGCATATAGTTTTTGTTTCCTTAATGTTTGCAGAACTATTCTTAAGTGTTCATCATGTTCCTCCTCCGTTTTAGAATAGACCAAAATATCGTCGATAAATACTACTACGAACTTGTATAAGTACTAACTACAAATGTTGTTCATCAAGCACATAAATGTGGTTGGTGCGTTAGTGATGCAGGATCATCACTCCACATCAGCAATGTGCCAGCTTGCCAACATTTTTAGTACACATTTAATGAAGAAAGGGAGAGGCACAACGCTCTCAATTTTGAAATTCAAAATTTCAATAAATGTTGTAAGGTTTTTAATGCCAGACCACGCCTTTGTACAGGCAGTGGTTGAGGTTGCCTTTAATGGTTACCTGTAGCTAAGTATAGATCAGTCAGGACTGGACATCCATTTATGTAATGTATCCATAGGAGCCGCTCTTTGATAGCGATAGCTCAGAAATGGTGAGGTGGAGGATAATCTCAAGAGAGCCCTCATTTTGTAAGAGGAGAGGAAGAAATTAGAGAGTAGAGATTTTTAGGAAGGGAGATCAGAGCAGAGAGGTCTCAAGAGAGAGAGATGAGTCTTGTTATAGTCCAGCCTTTGTAAACATTTGTATAGACATTTGGAAATTAATACAAAGAGCAGTTTTTCTTGTGCATGAATTGTCTGTGTATGTTTATGCATTTGAATGTCACTTGTATGTCGTAGATACAGGTTATAGATACATTTTACTGTATGTCTTTGAGTTTGTTATTTTTTGTCTGGGTTCTTTAGGCCGTGCAAGGAGTGCACATCAGAACACTAGAAGTTTTGTAGCCAGTGAAAGGAGTGCACATCTGAGCTCTGCAAAGTCAGAAAGAACGTGCAAGGAGTGCACACCAGAAGGATTCACAGACTCAAAGGAATCCTCTGAGTTACTAAATACTTTGGGGAGAAACTGTGCAAAGGTAGGCACAGAGAAGAAATAGACCTACTGAAGGTTCTATAAAGATCTTCTAGGAGGGCATTGAATGAGTGCATAGAGTGAACCAGAGAACTCTATTTTAGTTTCTGAGAAAAGAGAAGTGTCGGAGAGAGGACACTCACAGAGTTGTTGAACATTCTGTGGAGAAAGTTTCTGCAAGCTGTGCATTGAGCCAAAGAACACCAGGAGGGAGTGAAGCATTTCTTTACAAGAAATACCTCGGATCTAATTTTAGCGAAATAATTAGTAGCACAAGGAGTGTGCAAGGGTGGACTTATTCTAAGTCCCGAGGCTCAGGAGGAACAATAAATTTGAACACAGAGCAGCAGAAGAAAGGAGAAGAAGGTCGATAAACTCTTTGAGGTTTCACAGTCGATAAAGCTCAGGAGTTCATCATTTCATCATTTCAGAGTTCGGGGTTTGGAGCGGCAAGGGATTTTGGAGTCGCTGCATCACAAACTCCCGGTACATGAAATCGCGCCAGCCATTGAATCTAAAGCGCAGTGGCCCGAGAGTTGCTAGATCACAGATACGTGCACATGAGGATCGCACATAGGAGGTGCACAGAGGATCAGATTGTGACTGTCAGATCTCGTGTAAAGGACTGATAGCCATCAGATCCGGAAAGAGGAGAACGAGGTTTAACCCTCGTAGAAGCAAAGGAGAGGACTTGTTGAAGTCCTGAAAGAATTAGAGCCATCCATCTCAGGGGATGCGTTTCAAAGAGATCCACATTACAAGGATTTGGACACCGGGAGACCGAGAGTGAAGAGTCTCCAGAAATAGCGAAAGGAGAATTCGCGAAAGGACTAGGACCGTCCAAAGGAGGACACGTGGAAAGCGATGAAGGGTTCGGGAAAAGGCCTGAAAGAGTTTAGTTCCAAGAGGAATGGGCCATGGATCTCTCAAAGGGAGAGATTTTGGCATTTCGGAAACCAGGGATTCGAAAGACAGAGAATCGGGGGAACACTTGTATCGCGGTTTCCCAAATCGCAAAAGCTGGTAGTGCTTGGTCGTGGACTGTCATTTTAGCATTTTGGAACCAGGGTGTTTGAGAGGCCAGGAGTCGGGAGACGTGGAGTCCCAACTCGCGAAGTCACGAAATCCTGAAAGCAGACGATGCCAGAATAACGATTGTCGGAGTCGTTAAGCCCTTTTCGACATTTCGGCAACCGGGAATTCAAGAGCGAAGGAGTCGTGAGACAAGGAGTCCCGACTCATGGAATCGTGAAATTGCAAATTATGAAATCCTAAAAAGAAGACGTGGTCACAGGTAGATTTCGGCATTCTGGGGTCCAGGAGGTTGAAGGACCAAGAACCGCCTACAGCCGAAATCGCGAATTCCAAAATCCCGAAAGAGGACCGTGGTCACGGGTAGTTTTCGGTGTTTCAGTGATTGGGAGTTGGGAATACAAGGAGTTTGGGAGATCTCTCATGCAGGAGTCCACAAAACCTGAAACCCGAAAGGTGTTGGTTCGAAACAGAGAATAACGCCGAAAGCGGAGTGCGTGCATAGGTTTTCTCAAGGCCTGTGCTAGAGGAGAAAGGGACCTGTGGATTTGTTCAATGGGTTCCAAAAAGAGCCTGAAGATCCATTTCGGCTCAGAAATTGGAACGATCCAGAGATCGGGAGGTCGTGGATCCCTGCTGAGGTAGGGGGCCTACATCAAAGTGGAATCAGAGCCACTTTCTATCTGTAGACTACAGGCAGAGGGAGATAGAGTAGATAAATAAAATACTCTGATACACACCATCAAGTGGTATCAGAGCGGGATTTTGTTTGCAGATAGCAGACAAAGGGATTAAAAGGAGAAACTCTGGTAACATCAAATGGAATCAGAAACAAAGATTCATCTATATACAGCAGGTGAAGAAGGAGATAGAGTAATAATTCTCTGTGGTGATTGTTTGCAGGTGTGCAATAGTTAATAGACAGCCAGGTGAGCTGTGGGAGAAGATGGAGATGCTCTTAGACATAGAGTGATCCATACGCTTGCCAGGAGGGCAGGTGAAAGATGGAAATGGCTACTAAAGGCCATGAGCATGGTGGAAGAGGAGACCACTAGTAGATGAGTAAAGTAGAGACTGACAAAGAACTCGCTAAGATAAGGGTGATAATGAAACAACTAACATTGAAGATGTAGCAGGAGGCAAAAGTACACTGGAGGTACGAATGGCCTTTGAACAGGAAAGCCAAGTGTCCTGTTCAAAAGTTGTTGTCTAGGAAACAACAACAAGAGTTGAAAATATGGTTGAGGTGTGATGAAAGCCTCAGTGACACAGAGTTGGTTTTCATCTGTGAGCCAGAAGTCGGAGAAAACCTTAGTGATGAGGAAGAGGGATCAGTTTTAGATCTCATAAACTGTCAGGAGGGTAGAGATGAATTTTCCAATTTCCAGGTGGGCAATGAAATAAGATCATTGGAGGATCTCATAAACTATTGGGAGGAAAGTAGTGGAAATTCATATTTCCAAGAGGGCAATGGTATGAGATTAGCTGAATATCTCGTAAAATACCAAGTGCGCTGGGAAGAAATCCCATATTGCCAAGTGGGCAGGGTAGAGCATATGAAACTGTCTAAAAGTCTCATGAACTCAGGGATGAGTTCGAGTGAGCAAGGAGTGTTGATCAAGATGGGATCGATTGATCTCATAAACTGTCAGGTGGGTAGAAGTGAACTTTCGAGTTGCCAGGTGGGCAATGGGAAGAGATCAACAGAAGGTCTCACAATCTGCCAGGGGAGCACTGGTGAAAGTTGAGATTGTCAGGTGGGCAATGAGATGAGATCACTGGATCTCATGGACTGTCAGGTGGGAAACAAAAAATTCCCAAATTGCCAGGTGGGCAAGGGGAAAGAGATGAGACTATCTGAAAGTCTCATGAACTCAAAGGAGAGTTCAGATTAGCAAGGAGTGTTGATAGTTGAGGATTAGAAGAGCATTCTGATGATTGGGGGAATTTGGGTGTTCTTACCGAGCATCCTAGTTGAGGCCAGAGCATGTGTTGCAGATGCAACAAAAGAAAGAGGACAGCCAATGGAAACTGTTATGGAGGAAGAAATGGAGAAGACACTGACGTTTTCCCAAGAAGAAGAAGATGAGCATTCAACAGAATGGCTCAAAATTTTCAGCCAGGAAGTTGAACAGGAGATCACTGCAGTACTGGAAGATGCAGAAGAAAAAGAAGAAGAAGAAGAAGAAGAGCAAGCGAACATCATAGACTTTGTTGGTCTATGTGAAGAATTGGAAGCCCTGGAGAGAAGGGTGATGGTGCAAAGCTTGCATATCCAACAGGCTAAGTTGGAAGCAGGTAGTGGAGCATAGCAGCCTGGGGAGAAGATGGAAGAAGCTGGAAGTATGCCAGGAGGAGAAATGTTAGCAGCAGAACTGCCACAGGAAGAAGCTGAGTAGTAGCTCAGTGATAAGACTGCATAACTAAATTTTGCAGCAGGGTGGAAAATTAAGGCCACAAGGAATGGAGAAAATCATAAGGGGGATCGAGTTGATCTACCCACTGAGATGAAGGAATTGCAGTATAGAAGACTGCATACAGAGAACCAGCCACTGGAGCAAGTGGACGAGGTGATAGAGGAAATCAGAAGGTTGATGTTGAATTCTCTTGGAGGCTAATAATCTAATACAAGTCATTCTCTTGAGCCAACTTGTCTTGTAGGGTTATTAACCAATTAATTAGGGTTTCTTCTTCGTTCCCAAAATATTCTATTCTCATAGTTTACGTGTGGAGGTAAATATGGTTGGACCAGAGATGCTCCAATAAATGGAGAACATGGTAAAAAGGGTACGACAGAACTTGAAATAAGCACAGGATAGACATAAGAGCTAAGCAGATCAAAAAAGAAGAAACTTGGAATTTCAAGTGGGAGACCATGTTTTTTTGAAGGTGAAAGCCCGAAAAAACTCGCTGAAGTTGGGGAACTGTGCCAATATGGCACCCAGGTTTTGTGGGCCCTTCCATATAATATCTCGAATTGGAACCGTAGCATATCATCTTGCACTTCCAGCTAATCTAAGAATTCATAATGTATTTCATGTTTCCTTGTTGAAAAAGTATATTCATGACCCTACTCATATGCTTGATTGGAACTTGGTGTAGGTGGAACCTAAGGGCGATTTCTAGGTGGAACCCCTGCTCTTTTTGGACCGGAGAGAAATAGCACTTCGGAACAGAGCCATCGCTCAGGTAAAGGTGTAATGGAAGCACTTTAGTCCTGAGGAGGCCACTTGGGAGTTGGAGGGAGATTTGCAGAAATCTCATCCAATCTTGTTCCAGGAAAGGAAAAAACACTGAGGATAGTGTTTTTCTGAAGGGGGAAAGGATGTGACATCCCCCAAAAAAAAATATTTTTTTTATTTTTGTGTGCTGGAAATTTATTTCCATTTTTGGCAAATTCGAATCTGGAAATTTTTTGCCATTTATGGCAATTCCAAATTTTGAATTTAATAATTGCATTTAATTATGGTGAATGTTGGGTAGAGATCTATTTGGAATAAACTAACTATTTGACTATGACACTTGTATCACAACAAAATATTTATATTAATTGCAGGAGGACAAATGGAACAACCATGTTAAAAATCAGTTGACCATGACTCCATGAGTGGTTGACAAGTTGGAACTGCCTCTGGGCTGATTATTACAAGTGGAAAATCAAATATTTGGCCACTGAAATCCCCTGAGAATTAGGGATTAAGAAAGTTGTGAAAATACCCAAAGGAGGGAAAAAGACGTGGGCAAAATTGATAAATAGCATATGTGAGGAGGCAGGACGGTGCCAAGTATGTTGGGGAATAGACTCCTGAGATCTCTTGCTATTATGAACACTGTGGATTTGAGTGTGAGGCAAGAGGAGCCTAATGAAACAGAATTGCCTTACTGTTATGAGCACTGTTGAGTAACTATGAGGCAAGAGGATAACTGGTGGAATTGAAGGGCATTGCTGAGGAGGAGTTTCCAAGTTCACCCTCATAGATTCATGGTCAGGCTAGGGGATGATTCAGGCAAGTGACTTTGGCTGCATTGTTCTACGGTTGGGATGAATGTGGTTGTTCCCTTTGTATTCCCACGGATTGGATTCAAATATGTTGATCTACCCTCTCTATTTTGAATGGCTATGTTTTGATTGATGGTCGGTATCTATTATGTGATTATACCTAATTACAGTAATGTAAACTAATTGAATGATAACATCTTTTCGTGTCAGGAATATGTGTGAAGGAAATTTGTATCTATATATAGTTATAATATGTCTACTGGAATGTTCACATCTGACTGCGGAGGTATATATATATATATATATATATATTTGTTGCGGAAGATGAAATTACCTTCGTGAATGTAATTTGTCTGTCTGTCGTCACAAAATTCGTAATAGACATCCAAACTCTGATGGAATAAAATTCACATTCATGTATATACTAGATGCACAGATCTAGTACTGTTGGTGTCTAATACACTAATTAAAAGAGACTCTAAATGATTATAAAAGAGATTAGTTTATACAAAAAAATGGTTGTCCTATTGTACCCTTTTATAGATTATATATGCATATAACTCTTAAGTTTAGATTTTTCGGAATTCTGTTAGGTAACGGATATTGAATCCTTTTGCACCTACTGTTTCATAAGATGAAATTAATAATACCAATACAAGGCAAAAATCTTAGAGTTATGAAAATAATGTGAATTTCGACATTCGGGACTTGTTGGTTACATTTATGCGAAGTTCCCTTGCTTTTCCAAACCCCGAAACCCCGAATCCTGAAATCCCAAAGTGTTGGTCCCACATCCTTTCACTTTTCAGAATTCGAGAGCTATCGTGTATTGTTGTTTGGTATTTGAAAACCCGAAACCCTGAATCTTGAAATCCCAAAGTTTTGGTCCACAAACCTTTCACCTTTCGGAATTCGGGAGTTGTTGTGTGTTTGACATTTGAAACCCCGGATCCCAAAATCCCGAAATGTTAGTTCCATGTTCTGTTTCACAATTTCAGGAATTGTTTGTGTTTGATGTTTTGTCTTTTGAAGTCGTGGGATTCCGAACCCCGAAATCCCGAAGTGCTGGGCATTTTTTTTCACATTTCGAAAGTTTGTTTATGTTGATGTTTGGACACTGGAACTCACAAAGTCTCAAACCCCGAAACCCCAAAATGCGGGCCCCACTTTTCCTTTTCACATTTCGAAAGTTCTGTAATGATGATGTTTGGGAATTGGAACTCAAAAAGTCCTGAACCCCGAAACCCCAAAATGTGAGTCTGACCTTTCCTTTTT
The DNA here is from genome assembly GCA_009831015.1 of Picea engelmannii. NCBI lineage: Eukaryota > Viridiplantae > Streptophyta > Pinopsida > Pinales > Pinaceae > Picea > Picea engelmannii. The sequence continues at coordinate 9,095 of ML806918.1, read as the reverse complement.
CGCATTTCGAAAGTTTGCATATGTTGTTGTTTGGGTACTTGAGCCCATGAAGTCGTGAACCTTGAAACCCCAATATGCGGTCCAAACTTTTCCTTTTCACATTTTGGAAGTTCTTGTATGTTGAAGTTTGGGACACTTGAACTCACAAAGTTCCAAACCTCAAAACCCCGAATCTCGAAATCCTAAAGTGTTGGTCCCACATCCTTTCACCTTTCAAAATTTGGGAGTTGTTGTGTGTTTGGAATTTGAAACCCCGAAACCCCAATTCCCCTAATCCCGAAATGTTAGTTCCACGTTCCTTTTCGCAATTTCAGGAATTGTTTGTGTTTGATGTTTTGGATTTTGAAGTCGCGGGATTCCGAACCCCGAAATCCCGAAGTGCTGGGCATTTTTTTTCGCATTTCGGAAGTTTGTTTTTATTGATGTTTGGGCACTAGAACTCATGAAGTCTTGAACCCCGAAACCCCAAAATGCGGGCCCCACCTTTCCTTTTCGCATTTTGGAAATTGTGTAATGATGATGTTTGGGCACTCGAACTCATGAAGTCTCAAACCCTAAAACCCTGAAATGCGGGTCTCACCTTTCCTTTTTCACATTTCAGAAGTTTGCATATGTTGTTGTTTGGGTACTTGAGCCCATGAAGTCTTGAACCCTGAAACCCTGAAATGTGGGCCCCACTTTTTCTTTTCGCATTTCGAAAGTTTGTATATGTTGAAGTTTGGGACACTTGAAATCACGAAGTTCCAAACCCCGAAACCCCGAAGCGCTAGTCCAACCTTCCATTTGTTTTTCATTTCAGAGGTTAGTATCTGTTGATGTTACCTGTTGTATTCGTGAAATCCCGAACTCTGAAATCCCGAAATGATGGTCACTTTTCACGATTTCGGGAATTGTTGTGCATTGATGTTGGTTAATATACTCGCAAAATCCCGAACTCCGAAATCCCAACATGCTGGTCACTTTTCACGATTTCGAGAGTTGTTGTGTGTTGATTGGAGAATCTTCCTTCCGATTAGAGGTATGGAAGTAATAGACCTATTTACAAGTCACTCATATAGTTAAATCTGTGCTCGTGTTATAGACATCATCAAATAAGAAAATTTTGGTAATTTTTACAAGACCTTAAATAACATTGAAGGGAGGAGTATACACTCATTGTATCGTCAAGTAGGAAGTTTTAAGTTGCATAGTAAATACATTCAATGACAGTAAGGTCTCTAACAACTCTCAGACTCAAGCTTTATAATAGAAGACTTAATTGCTTGAATGTCGAAACTATGCAAGGATAATTGTACGAACAATTTTTTTTTTTGTGACAGTTTTTTAGGTTCATTACAAATGTGGAGAGAATTAGTCTTCCGTAAGGAATGCATGTTCTTTATTGTTGAACCTAGACCATTCACCTATCAGGGCCATTCCTCCAACACTACACAAAGTGAAACCTAGAGAGAATGAATCTTCCCTAGGGAATAATTGTCCGGACCATTTCCTAAGGAAATTATTGTCCTGCACCAACCTCCAAAAAAAATCATTCTTTGAAATTGCTCACAACTGTGAGCTTTGAAAGAATGGTTGTTTGGCAAGGTGGACTAGTCTTCTTGACCACTACTGAGAGTGACCGTCAAGAAGAGAGATTTTCATAGACCATTCCCCCACATTGGCCACAAGGGGAATCATTTTCTATTGTACATCAACAATCCATCGAACCATTTTCATTACAAAAATGATCATTCAATATGGACCATTTTCTGAACTGGAAAATGCCTCTCTGTTAGAAATCTAATACCACTTTCCGAACTGGAAAGGAAATGCTCATCCTGGACCATTTTGCGAACTAAAAAATGATTGTCCATAAATCAATAACACATCAATGCTCCCTCCCAACCTAGGAGTCATCTCTTCCTTTCTCAATAAGGAAGTCATCTCCACGAGATCCAACTTGAGTACACAAACTCTTTCGTCTTGGACATAGGATTTACCAAAATATCTGCTTATTTTCTCATCTCTGGAGATATATATATTGGAGAACCACTTCTATTTTCTCGACTTTATCATGGCGAATGTAATGCTTGATCTCAATGTACTTCGGTCTTTCTGGAACACTGTTTTTCTTTGAAGGCTTCATATATCTCTTTATCAATATAGTATATCATTGTTGGATTCATCTTTTGTTTCCTACTAGCTCATAACATTGTGGCAAAGATCAACTGGAACATATCCATGTGGCACTTATTTTTTCATCATGAGAGTTTGTCATGGATTAGTAATCCATCGTCCTCAACTTCTGAGTAATCATTTTGATTTTTATAATAGAAGGTTTTCACCATGCTTTTGTTGTGCATGAGAGGCTTTGCACTAAGTTCTTTGAATCCATACAAAATCTTCTTCCATCTGCATACAAGGGTCTATTTTTGGTATAACTCAAAGCCTTGAGGTTGCTCTACATACACTCTTTGTTAAATTATTCTAGAGAATAGTCTTTGTATTCATATGATGTCAAATCCAACTCATGGATATTGCGAACAATATAATGGCTCATGTAGAGGTATGTCTACTTTACTGAAACAAGCAATCATCATAGTCTTCTCCTTTCATCTCGAAGAACCTCTAGTTCTGGATCTTGCAATGCTTACATTCATGAGACTTCCATACATTGTTCTTCATCTCATCTTTCATTTCCTCTTCTTGATTTCTTTTAGTGAATTTAGATCAGGCTGGTAGTCTTGTGATTCTCGATACAATGACTGGTTGTTCTGGATTTTCTTTCTTTCTTGGAATCTTTATGTTCTTTCTCATGTTTATGTTTAGTTCTTCGGTCCATGGATTTTTTTGTATATTCCATGCCCTGAAGATTCCAACTTCTTTCTTTCATCATAGGATCATGGATGTGGATGGAAAACAAGGGATACTTTAAGGATTGTTTTGGAAGAAGACTTCTTATGAAGTCAAATTGAACATGTGATTCTTTTCATGGCTGCTACCATTGATGGATACTTCATCATCTTCAATGGATCATATAATTTAGGATTATCTCCCTCCTAATCCTTGCTTCATGCATGAATGCATGCTCTTCTTTTGTAAATATATAATCATCTCCCTCCATCTAACAACATCAACGCTTCTATCTGCATGCTTATTGCCTTATGCGAAGTTTCATAAGTCCTTTTCCAATTTCCTCTTGATTGATGCCTTCTTTTTGTCTTTAATTCTTCTAGGTTTCTTCAAGATTGATTTTGATTTCTGCTTATATTGCAGTTGTTACTTAATAACTATGAATTGTTACGATGGGTTTTTAATGTACTTCATCCTTTCATGTGTATTGTGTGACTTATATTCATAGTGATAGAAATACTTATCTTGTTGTTATTCCATAGGCATAGTTTCTCTTGGAACATATTATCTTCTAAGAAATAGATATGCAAGATATGTACAAAAAACATGGTATGTACAAGAACTATGAAGAATATTTTTACCTTGTCTTAGAAGAAGAAGTTTGTTTCATCCTGCTTACTCTTCTTTGAAGGTTCCTCTTGTTCGGCAATTGATTCTTCGTGTGTCTCATTCCTTTTATTTAGCTCGGGACAGTGATTCTTGTAGTGACCATATTTTCGACAGTTGAAGCATTGTATTTCTCACATATCTTTCTCTTGATTTGGCTTCTTCCTTGAGCCAAACTTCCTTTTGTTCATGAAAGTCTTGAATCTTGTTGTGAAGGCTTGATCATTGTATTTCTTTTGAGGTTTCTCTTTTTCACTAATCCTTGATTCTTCTTGTGCACAACAAGTCCAAAGTTCTTCAAATTTAGGATACTCCTTCCTTGTGTTCATGCTTGCGGAAAATGCATCCCATGTCTTAGGAAGACCGTTGAGTACTACATTTACGAGTTCTTTTTGTGAAATGATTTCTTCAATAGATTGCAGTTGAACTCTTAACTAAGATATTAACACAAAGTATGATGTTATGTGGTCATCATCATTCATCTTCATGTCACGGAGCTCATTCTTCAGGCTCATTACTTGTCCAATGTTTCTGAGTGAGAAGAGGTTTGTTAGGGAATCGTACATCTTCTAAGATGAATCAATATGGGATATGTAGGGTATCAAGTAGTATTTTATAGAATCCACTATAATACTCATGGCATTGATTTCATTGTCTTTAAACTTCTCCATAACTCCAACGTTATGTTGTTCCTTCTCTTTTCCTTCTTCAAACTCTAGTTCCACAATCCTTCCTTTCACGATATCCAACACTTTATTCTTGGAAAGGGTGAGATCAATCCTTGTCTCCCATGCTCTTAAGTTAGAAGTCCCTTCTAACTTGTTTACTGACTTCATAGAGTAAGTCATGGCTACTTTGACGTGGTCAACCCTATATTTTACCAAAAAATCAAACTTGACGTCTTAGCTTGCTCAGAGTACCAGGAGATGCACTAGGCTAGGGTGCACTAGTCTATCCAGAAATTAATTCAATCCATTCACTTAAGGTTGTTGAACAACAAGGTTAGGGTTTCGTCGTTGCAATGAAAACTGACTGCAACTACAACTACAACTGAGTAAATCCTCCCAATCTATCTTCCTACGGTTAGAGTGTTCTAAGATAGTGTGGGCTCATAACTTGTTAGAATATAATGGATGTGCTCATTTAACCATAGACAATATAGCAATATTTTCACCCAACCATAGGCCGAATCCACCCCCAAGCACCTTAACCTTGACAGAGAATCCATTTCGGAAGAAAACCCTAGACTAGGTAGTCAAACAAAGGATGGCTTACCTTTCTCCCACGATAGTGCACCAAGCAAGAGTAACAAGAGTTGATGAGAGAGTCCAAACCATAACCAAGAGAGAGTCCAAGCCAACACCGAAATCTGCTAGTTGCAGCAGCTGCAACAACATCTCTACTCCAAACGTTCGCACAAATTGGCCAACTTCACTGCACACAAGTGTTTCTTCTGCAGCTCTGAGAATACTGGCGAGAATGAAGAGTGGCCTCTTGTATTTATACTAATTCTAGTAGACTGCCTGGTCCAACTTCTCATTTTGGGTACTAATTACTTAGTATATAATATTTCCTTTAGCTAACTTCTTCTCTTGGAGGCTAATAACCTAATACAAGTCATTCTCTTGAGCCAACTTGTCTTGTAGGGTTATTAACCATATAATTAGGGTTTCTTCTTCGTTCCCAAAATATTCTATTCTCATAGTTTACGTGTGGAGGTAAATATTTCCGCAACTACCATAACATCAACGATAACATGATTAAGGATGAAAATTCTGAGGGCTAATGGAAATGACCAAAATTAATTATTTTTTAATTAATTACATATGAATTTTTTAATGGTCACTATTCTATTTTCTCAAAATATTATTTGTAGTGACATTAAATGAAAGATTATGATTTGAAGAATTAACTTCCTTCATGATAAAAACAATTCCATTAGTCATTAAACTAAATGATTAAGATGATTTTTACTTTTCTTTGGTTTTTAAATTTTTTTACTATGATTTGATTTTTAATTCATTTATGTTTTCTTATTCAGTTTTTTTAAATAGATACAATCTTCCTTCCCTTACCAGATGTCATTTGGATATGGAGTGGTGTGCCTTCTTTAGAAGTGGGGCAACTTCAGCTCCACCTTCTTTACAGCTCCCACGGGGTGACTCTCACTATAGGATATTAATGGTGCATTTGCATTTTACTTGTCTTTTGTTTCCTCTTCTATTGGTGGCGAGGACATCTTCTTTACCAGTTGTCAGGGGACTCTCACGATACGATATTAATGGTGCATTTGCATTTGTCAGGGGACTCTCACGATACGATATTAATGGTGCATTTGCATTTACCTGACCATTGTTTCCTCTTGTCGCAAATGAATTTTTTTTAAATTAAATTGCTTGCATTTAATAATACATTTTAATTTAATGAACATATTTTTTTTTTATTTAGGTTTTTTTACTCATAAAATATCAAACTTAAAAATAATATTAGTTTTCCTTTTGTTTTTGTACTTTGCATGTCCTATCTTTTTAAGTGTGTCCAAGTCAATTTATGGTCTCACACTCTAGTTCTTAAAAGGACTTAAAATAAGATAAGACATGCAAAGGTGTACAAGAAATCTAACATTATTTTTAATGTGTAAAAAAACTTAAATAAAATCTTTAATACAAAACTCCAACCTAACTTAACTTGAAAGCTTTTATGGATCATGCTCACAATACAATTTTTTTAACAATTCAACTATTCATTAATTATTAATATAAGAGTCCAATTAAAATAGAAAAATAAATCATACATGAACTATAAAATTATAATTATACGATCATTGAACTATGAACACATTTGTCAATTATCATCCAAATAACACAACAAAATAAAAAAGGAAATACTTTTATAATATAATTTAAAATTAAAATTGATTATATAATATAATTCATGACATAATAATTGATACATCTAAATCAAAATAACATAACTTGAACTCCAGACAATATCTTTAAACTTCATACATCAAAGGACATTGAGAACATATTATTTATAGATAATCACAAGAATTGAGAAATATATTATTTACAGATAATGACAATAATTTTTAATATTTGCCAACATCATAATATTATTTCAAATTGTCAATATATAGTCTTGCTGCATTGTTAACTTCAGAATGTAAATATGGTAAGTGTCATTCTCCCCGAACATCTCTATGAACATTCCATTTCATATCAACATTTCAATTACAAGACTATCACACAACAAAACAAAAATATCAAAATTCTATAACGAGAAGGTTTCACGAACAAAACAAAACTATCAAAATATTCTATAACTAGAAGGTTTCACTAACAAAACAAAACTGCCTAGTTAATATTAAGAGAAGGTTTCAGTATCTGAAATCTCTATGAACATTCCATTCCAGACCAGCATTTCAATTACAAAAGTACCAAATATCAAATTTTTATTTGTATCACCAAAAGGTTTTACGAACAAAACAAAACGATCAAAATTCTACATCCAGAAGGTTTCACTAACAAAACAAAACTGTGTAGTTAATATAACCAGAAGGTTTCACTAAGAAAACTATAAAAATTCTATTCCGTCACAACATTTCATTTATAATTTCTAGAGAACTGGACTAAGGCAATCTTGCTGTTAATTACGTTCAAGAGCCCACTGATGTTCCCGCCTGGTCGCCGCCTCCTCTTCGGGAAATAAATCGTTCTCAATGTTGAAAATCCGGCGAATCTCTTCAAGGGTTTTCCCGGTAATCATGTCAACAATAGTATTACATGTCACGTCCAGAAAGGCATAGATATAAAGGTAGTGGGCAGCCATCGTAAGTACAAAAAGTGTGGGTGGATCATCGACGAGAGGTTTCACAAACTCGATATCCCAGATTTTCAAAGTATCGGTTGATGCTGCAACGTGGAAATGATGGTATTCACAGTAAGGGATAACCATTTTCAAAATCTTGCTTGAAACGTTTCGCACAAAATGGTTGTCTTAGTCTTCCCTCCCTCACCCTCAATCGTCATCTTGAGGAATGCAACAGCCTTCTCCACCTCGAAAATTTCGCCATCGGAGCTCTGTAATGTGACCATGTTATCATTGGACTCCAGCGTTGCAGACATGGCTGATATGAATGTAATGTGACCATGTTTCTAGATCTAATATAGATATGCCGATGCCTTCGACCTAGATGAGGGCTTACAGTTTATGGGATCTTCTTATAATTTTCATCTCTTTATATAGATTAAATTTCACCATCACTGGTAACTTGTGTAACTAGCTTTAGTTGAAAATTTCACCTTTGCAAGCGGACAAACTTAAATTATGGTAACAACATTTTGTGATGTACTCACAATAATTTAATTACTTGTCACAATAGCTTCCTTTTGTTTAGGGTTTTTGGGTCAAAGTTTTGAATGTTTAGTGTTAGTTTAATAGAAAATATGATGATTTTGGTAGTTTTTAAAGCTACCACAATCAATAGTGTTAGTTTAAATTTGATAATTGGATCATTTTGAGTAAAGTTCCCAATATTAAGGTGAATCCTAACTACCAACATAATTCATGTTTGATTTAAGGAGAATTTTTTCCAAGTAAGGTGGTGACATGAATACCCCTTATACCATACTTATAAACTAAAGTTTATAGGATGTAATTTTTGTACCCCTTATACAATGCTTACAGTAGACAACAAGTACAAAACTAATAACAACAGTTTATACACAATTTTGATAACAAAACAATTCATACTAGATTTGGATTTTATGCTGCAAATTACCTTATCAACCTGGATTATGGTAGATTGGAGATGGATTTTGTAAAGACAAGTACTTTATTAAAATTAATAAGATATATTAATGCATATTGTATTATTAAAATGATGTATTAATGAAAATTTTACTTTTAAAAATAATATATTAATACAAATATATTATTATATGATGCTTATGTTCATACATAAAACACTCTCTTTATAGTTGGGAATCTTTGACCGAAACCCTTCCTTAGAGGATATTGGAAACCCTTCCTTAGAGGATATTGGTAGCTTGTGTAAACATAACGGTTAATTTGTGTAAGTTGTGTAACTATAGCTTAAATTTCATTATAAGGGATAACTTGTGTAACCTCCTTTTGTTGAAAATTGTAGCTTTTGTGTAACCCCCTTTTGTTGAAAATTGTAGCTTTTAAACAGACAGAAACTAATTCAATAATTCATGCTATATTTAAGGACATTTTGGCTCACATATATACCATATTACATGTAATATGGTACATGTAATATGGTATACCATATTACATGTAATATGGTACATGTAATATGGTATACCATATTACATGTAATATTGTATGATAAAGAAGTGATATGAATACCCCGTATACGATGCTTCCAAAGTAAAATTTATACTATGTAAGTTTTATGAGAAAAGTTCTCAACATTAAGGTGGAACCCTAACTTCCAACATAATTCATGTTGGATTTAGGGATAATGGTGAAATATAAGAGTTTATACACAAATTAGATGACAAAACAAGTCATACTTTATATGGATTCTATGATGCAAATTACCTTATCAGCATGGATTAGGGTAGATT